>CAJNDV010032686.1:95261-137507 GCA_905221635.1 Symbiodinium sp. CCMP2456
GACACAGACAGAGACAGAGAGAGAGGGAGAGCATTTCGAGCTTCTTGCTGATAGCATGCTTGGAGGCTGTAAAGTTACATTGAGGACATGTCGCAGACGAATGCTTTGCCAGCTAGTCCTCATCCTCGCCCGAAATGGATTCCTCGTATGCAGTCGCAGGATCCTGCGCAGGGCTCAGGCTCAAGTAGCGCTAATCTCTGCACCTGCTACTTGATATTTGCTTAGCAAGACAGGGGCTTTGGAGGTTGCTTCGGCTTGAGGTGTCCCATCAAGACTGAAGGAATCTGGGGCCTCTCCACCAGAAGCCGTCTCGGACGAGCCCGTGATGGGCTCCTGGAAGGCATGAGATTCGCGGCTCTGGTGTCTACTCCTTCCGAACGCCGTAGCCTCCGGAATTGCATCGGGCACCCCAGTCTTTCCACGGCGCGAGCGTATCATCTGCAGAGTGCGGCATGTCTTCACGTACGCTGTGACCCAGGCAGCAGAAAAGGCACCAGAGCGGCGCCTTCTCGGAATCCGCCAGGGTCTTCGTCGGACGGAACTCCGCAGCCTGCTGGCGGAGCTCGGGCTGGGGAAGGAGCCACGTGGAGCCATATGCATGTGGAGCCCGCCTTTGGGTTGAGGCCTCCGGCCTTCACCACTTGCTCGGCCTGGCGACTCACCAGAGGCTCCGGCAGTTGGAGAAGCTCTGCCGGAGGAAAAGAGGCGCACCTCGTACGCCGGACCGTCCACCTGAAAGGCACGAAACAGTGTTTTTAGAAAAAGCCGCAGAGTCGCTCAGGAACGGCGCTCGCCGAGTGCCTCGAGCTCGAGTGTCAGTCCCGGCGGCGGGCCGATGGCCTGGAGCTCCGACAGCGCCTGCCCGCCATGCGGCGCCATCGGCAGGGGAAGGTACACTGCACGTCGTGGAACGTCTTCAAGAAAACCTGGCTGGTGCCAGCCTCCGAGTTAAGCTCATCGAGTCCTTCGAGTCCTGCCCGCTTGGCTTCGCGCATGCAGCCACTTCGAGCCCTTGTGTAGAGGCAAGGGAAGAATTCGGGCCTGTCAGAGTCGATTCCGTGAAGTCGTCCGGCAGCACGAAATCTGTGCCACTTTGGCCTTCTCACTGGTTCCAGCTCTCTCTGCACTCAAACTCAAGGGGCAGCCGTACATTGTCATGTTGCCGATGTGCCTTCTTCAAAATAGGTCATGAAGGCTGCCATGTCATTGCAAGCCTATCGGTGGTGTGGAGACAATCGAGGCAGACGCGTCTCCTAGGTCAGTAGGCCTCATCGTAGGCCATGTACCTGGGATTGTGTCGGTCTGTCCCCTTTGTTGGACTCGATGTGGCATCTTCTTGGGAACATAACCCGGCAGCGTCGACCCAGCCCAATCAGCTTAGGAGGGAGCTCTGCCATCTCGCAAAGGTCAAGCCCATACAACGGATTGAATTCTTCTGCCTGTTCACGCCCATACATGCTGACGTTTGCAGCAAGCCTTTAGTTTTCTTTTGAGTGCCTGAGGGTCCAGTCCGATTTCCTCCGCTGCCTGCTCCTTAGCAGACCTGGGCACCGGCTGTTCGAAGGCGGGGGATTGCAAAGCCGAGGCCGAAAGCACTGGCTGCAATTAAGGGCTCTACCCAGCAAAGACAACAACTTCTTCCCCTGGAAGGCCATTCACCTGATACCGCTCCAAGATGCTACGAATCACACGCGACGAAGCATGCAGCCTGGCCTTCAACAGGCCTGTACGATGACGTAACCACATGGCAAAGCTGGTTCCATCCTGCTTGTTTCACGAAGAGAACATGTCAAGCTTCCAAGTTGTGGAGTTCTAAGACTCTAAGATACTAAGCACATGCCTGCATGAACTGCTTGAGCTCTGCAGGTGCCTGTTTCGTTGCAATGAAGTTCGTGAAAGGACAAAGCAGGTCACCCGGCGTACGCCTCTTGGCGCAACACTTCCAATGACACATGTCGCCCAGGCCTTGCACGAACATTAATATCTTTATGCACGGTGAGATGCGGTGAGCAATTGCCCACTACTCACTGCTGAGACGGCCAAGGGAGCGTCGCTCGTCTCACTCGCGTGAGCAAGCTCGAAGGATCATTGTTCTTGCCTCGGCTTCGGGTCGGCTTCTCTTGTCTCAGGTGCAGCGCACATGAGGGCGGCACCCCAGCCACAAGAAGACTTTGCGGGCACGTCAGTTGCCGGATTCGTCATGGCCATCATGGCTGTCACTGCCTCCGTCGCATCTGCAATGTCCTGGTTGCAAGCAGTGCTACAGCTTTGCACTTCAGTGCAAATACAGGCTTGGAAGAGATCCTGCTCCAGCTTGGCAAAGATCATCCCCTGCATTGCAGCCTCCTCCTCCGGCGTCGGCGCCGGCAATGCTGCCGTCGGCGGCCTCGCTTCACAGGAGCCTTTCGGGCCTGTGACTTCGAGGCAACAGCATGGAGGAAACTAGGCTGCGAGGCAGCATTTGGAAGGCAGACAAGGAGGTGGGCTGCTTCTTCGTGGCCGTATCAAAGGCAAGTCCTGCGAGATGCGGCGAAAGACCCTGGCAGACCTCTCAGTCCTCCTAGGGGTCAGCAAGGCGGGCCTGGAGGGAGATCTGCCATCACTGTCGCTCAGTGCCTCACCCGCGTGCACTGGCTGCCCTTCGAACGTGTTGGGGTTCTACAGGCTTCCCAGCCTCGCTAGTTCGGCCACTCTCTGGTGCCGAGAGGGACGTCAAGGAGTTCCTAGGCCTGGCCTATCCCGCCTCAGTCCCATGCACTGCCCGAGCAGTCTAAAAAAACGTCTGCGGCGCATCAAAACTGCCATCCGGATCAAGATTCGGAAGGCTTGCCAATGGCAAAGGGCCCAAAACGAGCATTCAGCCAAGAGTACTGCCTAGGGTGCATGGAGCAAAAGATTCGATGGGCGAGAGCCTGGACCTGAATCGGCTTGAGCTGGAGGCCGCATCTGGCTCGGAACAAGCCAGGCTTAACATCAGCCAGAGCCCTTGCTCCAAGAAGATCCGACCTCGCTGGCTGGCGACTGGTCTTCAGGCGCACCACGATCACGATCCTCCGCCCAAGGATCGCCAGAGTCGGCTCCCGCTGCGTTCTGCTGCTCCTCCACGCGCTGAGAGGATCTGGACGGACTTCTTGACTTGGCATCGGAGCTTCGTGCAGACTCCTGCAGACAGTGGCGATTTCCTCGTCTGAAGAGCGACATGTCTGAGAACCGAGCTTGCCAATCTAGCTCTGGAGCACCTTGAGCTGAAGCAGGCTCAGCTTAGAAAGGCTCTTGGAGGCTTGAGGCCAGTGCTCGGCATCGAATATCCAGCGACCTGGAGGTTCGAACAAAAGCCACGCCCGGCTCCAGCTGCCTCGCACCCCATCCCATCTGCTTTGGTCCCGGACTGGGCTGGGTTCTCGGAGGCCCTCGGACGGTCCTCTTGAGCGGCTCTGTTTCAAGAGCACGGTGCACAGCAGCATCGCATGCTGGTACCTGTTGGCTCCATGACCGCCGCAGCTTGGAGCATGACCTACGAAGGTGCGAATTTGCGAAACTTGATCTTGAAGAAGTTTTACCCCGCGCCTCAGCGAGCTCACTCGCAGTTTCACCGTCAAAGCCATCCTCGCCCAGATGCAATGGCACAGGCACTTCAAGTGTATGGCAGCGGCTGGAACACTGCTGGCACTCAGGCGTCGGCAGCAAGAGATGGAAGCCGGCCGCAGCTGCGACGTTTGAGGCAGAAGTAATGCATACACCTCACCAGCTAGGAACATCAGCACTCTTCTCGACTCCTTTTCTGACAAGCCTTCTCCCAATCCAGCACCATGATTCAAAGTGCATCGATTTCAATCTTTGCAGATCAATTCTCTGAAAATGCACTGCAATCGCGTGACTGACTTTACAATACTTCCCCTTCCAGTCCGTCTGATAGCCTGATAGGTGCGAACTGTAAATGCACAGTACAGGTGTACACCGTTGCATCGAGACCTCCCGTGACCTTGCGTGTCACGTGCTTCGTTTCGGTATCTCTTGAGCTTCGTGTGCTTGTTGAAGCCAAAACGCTGAGCGTTCCGCATTCCTCTCAATTCGACAGCATCCCATGGCACGTGTCTGGATTTGGACGGCACCACCACTTTTTCGATTGCGCCAGCTTGGTAATGACGAAGTCCCAGACATCCTGCCAAGTATCACAAACGCTGGGCGGATCATGAACATCAATGGTCAACTAGCTCCTGTCCGACCGGCATTCGTCGGCAGAGTCTATGCTCTTGGAAGCAACACCGGCTCCTGAGGCCAACTGCTGAGGACTTCCACATCACGTTGAAATGTCAAACGAGCAAGTAGTCAGGACTGCACATCAGAGGGACAGGGACCGCGGGCTATAGAAAGTCAACACCAGACCCTGCCAAAAAGCAACTTTCGCTCTTCAGAGGCATTCCACGGATGACGTCAAATCACAGCAGTTGTTGTGGTTGTTAATGGAGGCATTCAGCAATAGCTGCCCACACTCTTCCTGTCCCACGCCCCCACTTCACTACCGCCCTCCAGGCAGGGTTCAGATCGGATAATGGAAAAGCAGCGAGTAGGAGGGGCAGATAAATAGTGAAGGAGTGCCAGAACGGCCGCAGAACGGGGAAGAAGTGTAGGAGGGCAGGCAGAACTGGAGGTGAGGCAGGGGGCTGTACTAAGAGCCATAAGAGCAACAACCAGACAAGCCAAAAAGCAAGGGTCGTTGTAGCGACATCCGGCGCAGGCATGTGCAAGCATGATGGACTATGGAGGCCGTAGCATGTTGTGGCTGGAGAAAGGGCGGCCTGCAGCAGGCGGTAAAGGCAATTCGGCTAGAACTTCAATGAACCCAACAGCACCTTTCGGCAGGAGGGAAGAGCTCCAGCTGGGACTTGGAGCCCAGATGGTCGCGTGCAACGAGGTCTGAGGGAGATGAGAGTGGTCGGCATAACGCGGAAGAGAGAGAGAGAGAGAGAAAGAGAGAGAGAAAGAGAGAGAGAGAGAGAGAGCCAGCTGCGAGAGATTTGGGGGAGACAAAGCGGAAGAGAGCGTGCAACTCAGCTACTCGATGGGTAGAGGCACCCCTAGCATCAGCAGCCGGAGCCAACATGTTCTCTGTCCTTGGCAAGTTCTCACGGTGCCGATCCAAACATGGCCGAAACATCACACCATCTTGCTCCAAGCATGGTCCACATCACACCATCAGCCATATTGCAGTGGACTTCGAAGAGCCTGTTCGTCGAAGGGATCTGCTTTTGTTAGAGGAACACTCAGCGGTTGGAGTGAAGAAAGCTCACCGCGGCCATGGCTTCGCCCTCCGTCCTTCAGGTCGTCCGGCCTCGGAAGTTCTCCGACAGGCTGGTCCTCGCACGCGCACCGAGCACAAGCCCTCAAAAGCACAAACAGCCGAGGAGGAGGCCCATGGCCGTTGTCTCAGCACGCCTTCCTTGGTCGCACAGCTGAGAAGAGGGAACAGTTTCAAGACCCTCAGGTGCAGTTGTACTTGTTGGCCGCTGCTAGTGCCAGTGCCCGATCTCTGGACATCAGCAAAACTGTGACGGCCATTCCACGATCTTTGGCCAGCCTTTCCCCGGAGGTCGTCTTCTACCGCCGGGGCAAAAAGAAGGCCACAACAGCTCGAAAGCATGGATGCTAAATCTAGTCCAAGTTTTGTCACAGCAGAATTAGACAGACGCAAAAGCAGAGTCACGCCTCAGTACACAGTGAGAAGCAGTTTGAGCTGAACAGAACCCTCCCATGGAATCTCTGCAGTTTGGGCTGGGTCCGCCGTGATTACTTGCAGCTGCGACGCCATCAACCGTAGGCCGCCCTCGCGCACCGAGTCCCTGCCAAGAGGTGGGAGCTGGAAGCCTACGGTAAGCTTTCTAACTTCTAACAGACCAGCCACCCAGCCCATGCACGCTCTCGAATCAGCAGAAAGCTGCCAAGTGACTTCCGGCCCTTCAAGACAACACGCTGCCATTTGCGTCCGTGCACTTCAGAGACCTTGACTTGGCACAGAGGCAGGCAGCACGGCTTAGAAGGGACGGCGACACGGTGACAGCCAGAATTTGTTAATGTCAGGATGAGGCTTCGCCCACGATGTAGGCACGATAGTCCTGGCAACCGTTGAGAACATTGCACTTCCCGGAAGGAGTGACATGCGCTGGCCTCGCTCTCGCCTGCCTGGAGCCATCCAGCTCCCTGCAAATACTCAAGGCGATCTGCGGGAACCTCGAGACACTGTGAAGCAACCACATTCTCAATCTTCTTCAACTGTTCTGGCCTCAAAGGACTGCTCGTCGTATTCACCCTCTGGCATTAAGCCACCTTCTGCTGTGACGGGCATCCAGCTAAAGATGCCTCATTCGACGGACGTTGCATGTACTTCCAGCAGAGCGCCACTGTCCAAGCACCTCCGCCATGCTCGTCCTCGATGAACTCAGGCGCGTCGAAGGGATCATACCTTACGGTCGATGGTCGTTTGCTCGCTCCGGAACTGTCAGTCTATGAGCTGCAGGTCTTAGATCATTAGAGAGGCAAGAGCCTCAGCTTCGAGGCCACGCTCAAGCAGGTCACTGGGGTCGGTACTCGAGTCCTGTGGTGCTGCCTTTGGTCACCAGTCGCCCGATGGGCCTGCAGCATCGTAACTTCGCGAGGATCATTCTCCATCTATGAATGCCAGTCCGAGCGCCCTGCATGGCAGGTATCAGCGCATCCCCAGATTCCTCAATGCTGGACTCCTCAAGCCCAGTCTGAAGCACACGAACAACCAAGGATGCCGTCGCGGTGTCCTCAAGCTGATTCCGTCGAAGAACAACATTCCGACGTCGTGGATGGGAGCGTGCAAAGGCCTCACTAAGAGCTCGAACCCGCAACGGTTGAATGGAGAGACCAAGCACCCGGCCGCAGCGCCAAGAGAGGAAGCCGCGAGGCAGAACAGGTGGCGATGGGGCAGGAGAACCTGGAAACAAAAACCATGTGACGAAAACGTACTGAAAGATGCAGCATGCAGCATCTTCGGAAGAACGGCCGTTGAGCTGGCCTGGGGGCTCGCTGGAAGCGAAGTGTGCGAAGCGTTCGAAGCGCACTGCACTGCCTCGGTAGGCGAAAGCTTTGGAAGGCCTCTGAGTTTTGAACTGAAGACAGAAGGTGCCTCGGAGCTCTGGGTCCGCAGCCGTAGGCTGGCACTGAGTGCGCACGCTTGGTAGAGCTACGAGTGCCATGGCGTGATGAAGATTTCCGTATTTCGGCTTGTTCAGATTCACTTTACGAGCGTTCTACGTCTGGCGTGACGAAGTTCTCTGATCAATGCTGCCATCTGCTGCTGCGTACGCTTCCGTGTCCTCGTGTTCATCTAGCATCTTCTTTGAATCAGCCCAGTAGTTGGAAGACAATTTCTGGTAATTATGAGGCAGTCGCACATGTTGCTAATGCAGTCCGATTAGCAGATGTTCTTTCCTTACCCCGTTTTGCCGTGGCAATCACATTGCTCTTGTGGAGCTATGGCAGGGGTGAGACGCACAGCTGATCAATTCACAACCTTCGAAGATGGTGATGCTCAGCAGCGGATCATTAACGTCATGGTCATAAGCCTGCAAAGCAAGGGGAGGGACTGGGACAAAAGGTGACATAGGACATGGCTCTTGTTGCGGGCTTGCCCTTCAAACAAGAACCTACCGACGGAGTGCTTCGGTTCATCTCTCGATAGACACGAGCGCCGAGCATGTGCAAGGGAAGGGGTGGGGACATGCAGGCTTTAGAACGAACTTTTGTTTATAGTGCTAGTTGCTGCCCTGCATGTCGACTGGACTCTGGCAGCCATCTGGCCCTTGTCAAGACTTATCCTGCATCTGCGGGTGGGGAGGGGTGTGTGTGATCACGCCCCGAGCCCATGGTTCGATCATGGCGGCCTGTTTTTCCAGTTGAAGGGGTACTGCCAAAGAAGAAAATTAAAGAAGAAACGAGGAGCCAATGATGCTGATGATGTCGGATATGTTTCTCAGGGCTGGCATGTCACCGTAGCCCAGCCAAAGATGACTACAACTACCACTGCTGCTAACAATGTCACTGCCATGTCCACTGCGACACCACCACCACCACCTATCATTACTACTACCACCACCGCCACCACCGCTGACGACGACGACCATCGCCACTCCCGCTGCTACTGCGGCTGCTGCTACAACCACCACCATCACCACTAGCAAGAAGGACTTCTGGCGACCTTTACTTCAGACATTGACACGGTGTATCGGTCAATCTCTTCGACGGCCTAGTGGACAGGCAGCCATAAGAGAGAGCTCAAAGGATCTCCTTGCAAGGCGCCCATCTTCGTCGCCTGCCATGCTCGGCAAACTCTGCGGAGGTTTCCGTGTGCGCACCAAGCCTCGATCACTTGCTTCTGGATGGCCGCCAGTGCCCCTGTAGCCACCTCTGCGCTTCCAACGCATGGACACCCCTAAAACCGTCATGGCCAGCTGGCACAGGGAGAGCCACCAGCTCACTCTGTGTCGAGAACATGCCGTCCTGTAGACTCTACGACACTACGTCACCACGTTCTCCGGGCTGATGCGAGAGAGGCTCACTGGCAGTCCTGAGGCCCAAGAGAAGTGCACGCCAACAGCGGCGTGCCAACCTTTCGACGAAGGGGAGAAAATGAGGCTTCTGCCGAAGGAGCGCTTGCAAGTTGGCCTCCGCCTCCTTCTTGGCAACACCCAGGGCGATCGGCGAAGCAACATTCTCGGCAGCCTTGCGGCAAGATCTGAACTGCAAAATAACCGTTCAGATGCGAGGAGAGACAAGGAACAAGACACAAACCTCAATGTTTGCAACGGCTATAGAAGCCATCTCCTGGAACACTTGCAAATCGGATCAATGAACCATGACTTGGAACATTTGCACTGTGCAGATGTCCTCCCCGTGAAAAATCATCTGGGCCAGAGGCACGCCCTGCGAGTGGAGCAAGAACACTTGGCTGGGGAACTTCCCTCCCACAAATAGCCTCCACAGATGCTGCATCGCCGATTGCAAAGATTTGTCCTTGACCAAGCGGCTGCAGAACCACGCCTGCTGGGCAAGGAGAGGCCAAGTCTTGGAAGGCTAACCGGCTGTCTGATCTGAAGCGAAGCTCGACTTCGTCTGCTGAAGAAACATGATTGATTGACAACTGACAAGAGTGGCGAGTGACGTCACAGGCGTGAAGCGAGGATCCAAGACGCCCGCCATGAGTCAGTTCTTCGACGCTGCTCAGACCCATGTGGCTGCTGCTGAGAACCTGCATTGCCGGGCAGATCAGAAGTCAACATCATCACCAAACAGAGCCACATTCTGCATCACGCTGGCGGCCTGGCCTGCATCCGCTTGTTGACACGGATCTGGCCATTGCTGCGCAGCACCTTGAACTAGAGGCGGCCGCATACGACAGATCGGCTCGAATCATTCTAAGCAATGACCTTTCTCGCTGGATTGCGGCCCTTCCGAAAGGACAGACCTTGCCTCCTACAAGTAGTCGAAATCTGTCCCGATGAAGGCTGTTCCCGGCCCGTGTTCCTCTCTCACGAAGGGACTCCAAGGCTCTGAGGTCTGAGGAAAGAACCGATCGGTCCACGAAGAGCTCTGAAGCTCGCGGCTTCGTACCAACACACCAGAGCACTACCTCGCCTCCGGATACACTCAGCGAGGCTCAAGAAAGCAGCGTAACAGGCGTCACAGCGCCTTCCGAAACCAACTCGGGCACGAAGGGCTGGCCAAGGCGAAGTTTCACGCCCTAGCGCGAGGGAGGAGAGGCCACAGAAAGCCAAAGCCGCCCTCGGATTCCCACCGCTAAGGCAGGCACAGTCTTCGCGAAGAACTCCATGGTGTAGTCCCGTGCCGGATCTGCCAGCTGCGGCAAGACGTGGGCTGCACCTGTTCGGTGATCTGGGCAGAGCCTTGACTGCAGATCTGAACAGATGCTGTGTGTCCCGGCCATCCACCAACGTCACCTGACCATGGATCGGCATTGATGTGCTTTGCCACTGAGAAGCAGAGCTGCTTTACACGTTTGCACCAAATGGGCCTTGAGTCGCGGGAAAAAATGAGCTAGCTCTGCAGCGAGCTCGACACCTTGTCTTGCAAAGCTCCCCGAAGCCGAGGTGCACACTGCCTTCGCACCTACCAATCCAGCTCCGACCACCACCGCGCCAGGCGCATTTGCCAGCTTTTCGTGCAAGAGCTGCAGATTTCGCCGGCGGCCCTGGGAGAGAAGCCATTCGCTCTGAATCCTTTCTCCTTATGCATTGGGCCTACAGTATCTGCCCGGGGCCCAAGACCCCGACGTCCAAGCGCCTCTCGTCCAAAGCCGAACCACCAGATGGCACAGGCACGGCGGACTGTGCCGGCTTCTGGTTTGTCGGCCTTCCGTGCAGCACTTTCATGTGCACAAGGCCCTGGCTTACCGCCTGGCCTTGCGGTAGAAGAAGAAGAAGACACCGCTGTGGGCTGCAACAGAAAGCCAACGCAAACAAGCATAGCTACACGTCTCTGGTGTGAAGTCACAGGCGCTGACCCCAGACAGATCTTCCAGTGAACGAGGTTTCCACAGTCCATTGGCGACGCCAACAGCAACCACGCAATAATCGAAGCTCATCCTGTCATCCGTGCTTCCCGTTTCAGGGAAGTTACGCTACTCTGAAAGATCTCGGCTTGAAGCGAATGACATGCCTGAGACCGTGTACGGTCCGTCTCTATTCACGTTTCAATCTCGAAGCACCTTGTCTCCTCTCGTACGCTGCCGACGGTCGGTTCCTGAACAAACTTATGACTAAAACGTGAGCAGAAAATCATGATTCTGAGGCTGCTGCCACAGTCAGGCTGCCGCGACCTTTTAGATTCGGCATTCACCGGCACTCGCCGCAACCGCCAACTCAGGCTGAAGCCATTCGTTGCGATGGTACCGCTGCCGCTGGCTGACCCGCCTGATCGTTCGGAGGCTATGTGGCTTAGTCCCCGGTAGTGGTAGCAGCCGCTACACTCTTACTGCGGCTACGACTAGCCAGGCCTGAGCCGGCAAACCTCGAGGGCGCGTCGATCTTCGTCGCCTCTTTGGGGACACAGCGCAAGCGAAAGCGCGTGCAGGGGCCGGCCACCACAGCCACCACAGCCTGGCCCAACACGAACTCGACCCCGAGCTGTCCCTCGAGGACCTCGCAGAGGCTGCAGAGTGTAGGCAGTGTAGGCCAGTGTAGGCCGAAGCCGGTGTGCAGCGAAGTGGAGAGGGCACCTCTCGGTAGTCGAAGGTGATCCTGGCAGGTGCCACATGGCCAGATGCATGCCTTGGCAGGCTTGGCTTGACGCATCCAAACGAAAGCTGACACGTCCTGGACAGGTGCGGGGGGTCGGCGAGGGCACGCAAGATACTAGGTGTGAACTCGAAAAACTCTTTGGAGTCCACCACCGTCACCTTCGCCAGAGGTGCCAACATGCAGTGAGATGGGGTCGTCTTGGGCAGCTTGCCTGGAAGTGATGCCTCAAGCGGTCTGCGCAGAAGAGGCCCGTTGGGCCACCTCCAACAATCACAACCCGCTTTGGAGCTCGTGGAAGCAAGTGCCTCAAGACACAGGGAAAGCCATGGAAAGGCACATGAAGAAAAGGATCGCATGTCGCACCAAGGCCTCACACCAGCCGGAACCAGCGACCGAGCGAAGTGGTGCATTGCGTCTCATCACTTGCTCACTCTTGCTCGGGATTCCGCATGCTTCGACTGTCAGGTACCAGATCCCGAATCTCTACACTGAGGGATGCCGAGCATGAGCTCTTTGCTAGCCATGGTCAGAAACACTGGTCCTTCGAGACTTGACATGATCTTGACTGGAAGAGGAAGAAGTGCTTTGTGCATGCAGGGACATTGGCCATGCCGGGCTTGCGCTGGGGTTAGCGGCAGTCTTGACACAGAAGGGCACAGCATGACGAAGCGGCCTAGTTACCTGCCATGCAGCCACTATGACCGTGTCTTCTTTTCGATCGAATCTTGTTCGCCGCGTATTGCGGCTCCCAGTTCCAGCAAAATCTCTCCAAGAGCGGATAGCTAGCGAGATGATTTGCTAAGTTCAGAGGTCTGGACACGACAAGCTCCTTGAATTCAGAGACGCCTCAAAACAAGAGCGCCTTCCTACGCCGCGGGACCAGCACAAAAGCGCGAGTCGTTAGAATGTATGGTGACTGACTTTCGTCCATACCAGCTCTTCTTGGAGCGCAGGTGTTGGGGGAGAGGGCGCTCCAACAAACTCGCATGAGGTGCATGTTTCAAATACCCATATCGCACCTGCGCACTAAGTCTTGATGACGCTGTCAAAAGCAACATCCGTGGCTCTGCATTCACAGAGTGTCAGCACTCCTTTGGTGCCCACGGTGTGGAAAAATGGAGGTTGCGATTTGTCAGCTTCATTCCCAGACATATGCCCAACTAGACAACCTCCGGAGACTGCACACATGCATGTAATCGCAGATATGCCTGAATCCGAGAGAGTTTCACAGTCAGTAGTAGATGCGCAGGGCTTCGTAAAGTCGATTGTCGAAAACGGAGAGGGCGATGGAAAAGGCCTCTGAGGCCAACAGAAAAGCTGCACAAATCTTACAAGTTGGCTGTGAGCCTCGCGCCTGCAAGGGGCTCAACGGAAAGGCTGCATCCAGCGCGAAACTGGCGTCGTCGATGCGACCGAACTGCATTGCCAAACTCTCCTGGTGGGCTCAGCCAAGTCTCTAGCTTGGCCGTGCCAGCGCCGTTAGATGCCGCTAGATTCCAACCTATCTCCTGGCTCTTCTACAGACCGGCAAAACCTGTCTGGACTTTTAGCACCCCCCGACCCTGAATGTTCCCAAACCTGCTTTTCTACCCGGCCCAACGGGTTTTTCGCTTTTTTGAACCCTTACACCTTTCAGTGCTCCAGAGTGTCCTGCTATGTTGCAGGTTTCCGAGTTTTGAAGGCTTCAAAGGGCAAGGACTGACAGGGTGGAACAGGTTGGGCCAGTGCGGTACTAACCCTCCGGTCATATTGCTCCCCAAACACCTCTGCTTACCGCGTCCTTGCATTTTGGTCACTGCAGCCACTAGATGCAAGACCTTGCGCAAAGCCTGACTTGTTCCGACAGTGGTAAACTTGCCACAGCACAGTCTGCAATCGTTTGGGCAAACGGCTGCATAAAAATTGGATCAAAACTACTGTAAAACGCAAGAAACCCCATTCTAAGTGACCTCTCTCGAGGATCGTGCTCATTCTGGTTTCGATTTCTCTGTTCAGAAATGCGACGAACAATGGAAGTCCCGCACGCAAAAGAAGAAGAGTCTCAAGCAGGCGACACCAAAAAACAGTGGAGTGCCTTTACACATCCCAACAGACGTAACATAGAGTGCTTTGGAATTTATAGGTCGTGCATTTGGCGAGACAGTTTTTGACCAACCCGTCCGGCTGCTCAGCTTTGAAGCTGCTGTCAGCCTGGCGAACGACACACAGACATGTGCCATGTGCTGAGGGTGTGGTAGCTATGTAGCATTCATGGTTTAAGGTGCAAGATTGACACAGTTGCCTGAACAAGCTGGAAGTTCTTGGAGGACGAGGCGTGGACACGTCCGTGGAAGTTCATGCGATACACCTTTCCTTAGAAGGATGCAACATGCTGCAGGGACAGTAGCCACAGAAAGGCCACCACAGCAGGTGATTGCAGCAATTCCACTTCGCAATCTGCAGAGCAGCTCGCAGCATCCCATGTAGATGACGGACTGACCAGGTAGTTGAGCCTTACTTAGGCCAGCTCATGACGCAAACATATCCAGGGCTAGAGAAGTGAGATCTTTCACAGAATTCGAGTAGAGTTGGCAGTCATCGGTTCATGTTCTTCCGACCATCCAAGTACGTGGATTATGTGCATGAAGCTCCTCCATGCTCCTCTGGCTCTGCCGACTGACGCCTCTATGTGTAGCCGACAGATAAAGGCTTGCTGCCCATCCGTATGATGTGGGTAGTTGTCTAAATTAGGGTCCCTTTTTGGGTCCCCAATATAGTACGGCACTCTTATAAAAAGGACCCTAAAAGGGACCTAATTTAGAGAACTACCCATGTGGTCTCTTCAGCTGGGCCGTCATCCCCAGCTTGTCCCGCTTGCTTTTCCACATGCTCTACAGCTGTCGCCTCTTCCTGTTATGGTGATGTCTTGTGAAGCTAGCAGCTAGCACGTCACTGGGCGACCGTGTTCGTTCAGTCTCCTGTCATATTCACAAACGTCATCTTGCAGGTTGATGGTGCAAAATACCAGAGACAGTTCGAAAACTGCAAATTAAAAATGAACAGAACCCGAAAAATGTATCGAGCCTGACCGAACTTTGGCGTGTAGTCATCTGTCTGGCAGGTGGCCCGTTTTCACGACTGGCGCTGCCTCCTGCTGCGTTGAGCAGCATGCCCTCCTGGAACAAACGAGCCGAGACCAACAGCCTCCGGCTTCTGACCGCAGCTTCAGTGGGCAGACCTGGCCGTTCCGGGTGGAGAAGGAGGCGGCTGAAGAGCTGCTCGGCAGGACGACGTGCCTCGGCTTTTGCGGCTCATGCTCATAGCGCACCACCAACCACACAAGTTGATGCCACGTCACATGCTTCGGGGAGCATCGCTGGGCTTTCGAAAGCGCACTGCGCAGAGCTCCTCCATGACTATGAGTCAGGTCTGGCCATGAGTGCCAGACAAAACGGCACACTGTCCTCTCGCAAGGCACCGGATGCTCTCCTAAGTCAGAGGAACTGCTTGGTTTAGGGTTTAGGGTTTAGGTTATCCAGCAGGCTTGCCGGCAGGACCTAAAGTTTCCAGAAACAGGCATCTGCTTGCCAACGTCACCAAGTGAAAACTTTCCCCGCAACCGTGAGAGAGCACGTGTTTTAGAGGAACCGTATGAGGGTTGCTGATTGTTGAGCTTGAAATAGCTTGAATGTACCGCTTTGCATTGATGCCTTCCTTTTGCAGGTCTGGTCCGGAAGAGCACGGAAACGATCCTGAAAACTAAAACGCTTGTCTCGTCTTGTTTTTCCGCGCACAAACACGCTGGAAATGTCTCACTTCAACACTCCAGCTTGCATTGGAACTTGAAGGAAGCTGACTGAAAAATGGAAAAGACCGCGAAGCGGAAAGACAAAATGGGGAATCTAGCATTCGCCAAGCAGCTGCCCATGAAGGAGGTACTGGGTGCACATTGCATTTCCTGACGTGCGTTGCACCGTCCTACCTTCAATCAGGTACCCATGCCTGCCATCAGTGTAATGGCAAAGCCGCTTTGGCATGGCAACTGCGAAGCGTCCTGCCAGCCGACCGAGGAAGCAAGGCGACTCCCGATCAAAGTCCAGAGCCTCAGGTTGCAGCTTCCAGACAGGGTAGCGAGCTCGGCATCGAAATGAGCCGAGAAGCATTGGCAGAGATGACGTAGTACGGCCCGAGGGTCCGTTGCTGCTGGCGTTCCGCTGCCATCAGCATCACCTCGACATGAGTCAAAATAAGAGCATGGAAGACTTCTAGAGAGCGTCGAATCACTTCTCCCTGTATTCGCACATTCCCACAGGAATACCAAGCATGTCTATCCACATAGCTGATTCACATTGACGAACAATGCCTCGTCAGAAGCTCCTCCATCCTGTGCCAGGCGCACATACAGGCCATAGCGTGGCCTGCAATCGTGGACTCATGTCTGAAGGCGATTTTCTTGGAGATCGCACGACGCCTCTTCAGAACTCCTCCGCGAAGAACCTCTCGCACGTTTCTTGCCATGCGGCGCAAGGCAGTGCGGCAGTGCAGTCCCAACAGCGTGTGCCTCCACTCGGCCTCGCAGTGTTCCTGCACGTTCTAGGCTCAAAACCGGATCCGCAGGCCAGAACTGGCGTCCTGCACCCTGTCCCAGCACAGCTGCCGCAAAGTCATGGCGAAAGGTGAGGTGGCTCAGTGCTGCCGGAAACGACCTGATCCACCGAGCAAGTTTGAGCGAGTCTCTTGTGCTCACTAGCAGAAACAACTGACCATAGTGCCAAGTCACAAGAGATGATCGAAGAACTCTTTTCTGCGACGTGGTCGGCCCTGACAATGGTAATTAAGCTAAGCAACGACTGAGGACCTTCCGATCATCGGTAGTCATAAGTCACTGAAAATGAATCCAAGTGTATTACACACATAGTGGTTCACAGACTGCACATGGTTTGCTGCCCCCTCGCAATCGTGCATGCGTGTCTGGAAGCTCAAGTTGCAACCTTAAGTGCACTGCGCTGGCCTTACTCGATGTCTTCGAGTCTTGGGCCGATCTCTCAGCCTCAACAGGACCGCTGTCGGGATGCAAAGATCCCGTTTGCACGTGGAGACAGCGGCTGGATGAAAGAAGACCAGCAGCGCTGATATCACTGATGGGCTTGAGGGTCTCCGACTCCACCCCTTCGGATTCCGAGTCCACTTCCTGGGCCGACTCGCAGCACGGTCAGCGCAGTCTGCCGCCCAATCTCGCAAACATTGCACCATTCGGCTGCCATGTGTCCAGGACCTGCCAGCTGGGCGCATCGCCTGAATCTGTCCTGCATTGTGGCGTCGTGTCTTAGCGTCGTAACACTTAGCAGAATGCCATCTGCCGACTCTCCTGCTGAAGGGCAGCTCGTCCGAAAAGCCAGGGATCGGCTCATCCTCAGCTGGCCTTGTGCGTACTTCGCTGCCAATTCCGACCACGCACTCGCACTAGCCGCACTAGCCACTGGCATCGCGACGCCGGAAAAATAAGATTGAGCCCGCGGCTGACTGATCGGGTAGCCACCTCGTGCTCGAAACGAACCGGCCGCCTGCATCAAGGCAAACGCGCTGAAAATTGTTGCTGACCTCATGCTGCAGTGCAGCAGAGCACCTCATCAGCTGTCCCAGAGCCGACGTCTGCAGCAAAGCGCAATGCAGACGATGCCTCGAAGAGCAAATCTGCCCGGGGAAGCAAGGCACCAAACGACGGTACGTTCGATGACATGTCTGGGACCTGGTACAAGACGCCAAAAGTGTCTATCATGACCTATGTTGTCAAACTCGGGTCTGGTGAGCCCGGATGCTGTCCGGTCGAGCAACCCGAACTTGCAGCCAAGAAGCTGTTCCGATCGCCATCGCTGGTCGCACGAGGGAAGCATTACACTACAACATGTTCCAATTGCGTTAGAGGTAAAGCTGACCTACACCACAACCAAAACCCAAGAATACGTTGGCTACGTGTACGACTGTATGACACGGCTTCGAGAACGGACCCGTTGAGCTGCTGCCTACGACTGCATGATAGCATGATAGCGGCTCGAGCATGCACGGGTGAGTACTCTTACCAGCATGTGCTACACCACTACCCAACATAAGAGAGCATCAAACCTGAAGCCGTCACAGCTCCATGCTGCTCAGGAGCCAACATGCGGCGCGGGCGCGCGATGATCTTGAGGAGAACAGCATCACCATCGAAAGCTTGTGGCTTACTCCCAAACAGATGTGCGGCGTTTACGAACCTGTGCTAGGTGTTTCTATCGACGCCGCATGTATCAATCGAACTGGTGGCTTCCGAAGCTGGAAATTCCAGAAAACTGCAGACAACGGCCCGGTGATTTCCAGCACCATTCCCACACCTGGGGCCTCTATTCCGGTACGCACGCGACGGAGTTTCAAAAACAGATCGCAGTGGAAGCCATGAGGACCCAGAAGCACCAGCCACCAGGATTGCTTCTTGTCTTTGAGATTGCAGCAACAGTTGCTCTATGCCGGGCAGTCCAGTAGAAGAGCCGTCTGGCCGAAGTGCCCCATCAACAAACAGGCTCGCTTGAAAAAAACTCCCGTGACCTGCAAGTGAGCAAATGCTGTTGTCACCGGAGCAAGACTATGGTTGCATTATCTTGTCCGAATGCGCAGAAGAGGTCGCGTTTAAGGATGTGGAGTTCGGAAATTAGAGGATCGTGCTCGTGTCGTGCGGTTGATCGATCCTAGGAGGAATTGCCGCAGGCAAACCCAAAAACTTCACACGAGGCATGTCCAAAAAGGGCCTGGAATGAAGCGAAGTGAGACTTCCACACAAGGAGGGTCCAGGCATGTCGTGCTTGGCAAAAGCTACAAGGCAGCGCATTGACTGTTCTCCAGTCTTCGTTAACACCAACTTCATGTATGCAAATCTAGGGCTGTTGTTGCTGATCCCGCGGAAGTTGATTGTTGAACCCTGGTCTTGGTACTTGGCATGCCTTGTTTTCAGCCTCAGATTGTTGTGCTTCCCAGGTTCCGTCTGTTCTCAACCCAAAATCTACAGTCCAAGGCCAGAAGAGACTGCCGTTGTTCTTGCATCAGCTCAATGAGCGAAACACCCTGACGCAATGTAATGCGGTCACTCGCAAACAAGAAACAGAGACGAAGAACAAACCGCACGCGATGAGCAAAACAGAAGCTGCAAACTAACATGAAAGCAACGAGCGTTGCCCTGAATGGGCAAATCATCACGTTTTCGGCTTACGACCTGGAGGAAGCCCTAGAACAAGGCAATTCCAAAGCATTCCTTCCACATGCAGGCAGAGCAGCAAAGCATTGAAACTCAAATCCAACGCACGCTCTTGCTGGTGCCATAATAAAACTGCCACTTTGCCGCTAAGATATCGATATTAACCTGCTCCATACTTTAGTGATACTACTAATCTGACGGTAGGGCTACGATCGACGAACTTTGCAGGCCTGACCGAAGCTTCTTGCTCTGTAGGTTGCAGAAGCTCGAAGCCAACGTCACATCGCAGAAAATCTCTTTCAATTGAAGAACTTTTACTCTGAAATTTCGAGGAGTTAGCAGTACTTTGAAAGATACGCCTCTTGTGGGTATGGTTGCTGTTTGATAGCCAATGCTCTTGCAATCGACCTTTGAGGCAACAAGCTGTGCGAGTTGTCGAAATCCACCGCCCTAGCAGCTGCATGGCTAGTCAGTTTTTTGAACGGACGCGAAGGCGCAAGCATCCTGATGTTCTGTCGAATGTCGAACTTGCGGGCTAATGGCACCAGAAACATAGCGCCTCACATGTTCGGCCAATGATCCCATCGCCGGTTTCAATGAATCCTGGAAAGCAGTTTGCAGTTTGCCAAGTGCGCTACACTGCTACATCTGACACAGACATAAACTTCAGTAAGTGAGGGAAGGTCTAAATGCCAAACGGCCTGTGGAGCACGCATCTTCGCATCGGCGGCTTGATGTGAGGTAGGTCGAATTTGCGCATTCTTCGCATCGCTCCAGACTCGTGCAGCTCTTGCAGTCCTGCGGGGATATCATTGCAAACTCGAAGGGTTCTTCCGATCAAAACCTAGATGCATCTTCACCAGAGCGCAAGGTCCCTTTACCCTAATCTGTCTAGCTACTTGCATGCTGCAAATCAGCCCCCCAGAAGTAAGTGCTCTGCGAGACTGAGGAATGCGTCCTTGGAGCAGGCTTGGCAGGTGTTTCCGATAGCGGCAGTACCTTGCTTGTAGTATCCTTCCGGGCAGGCATCGATGCAATCGTGGCCATTGAGATACCTGAAATTCTTGCACTCCGTGCACCAGTCTTTGGATTCGCACTTCTCACAATTCTGCGCGCAGGGCTCGCATGTACGGCCGATGGTATTGACGCCGCTGCTGTAGTAGCCGGTGGAGCACGTTGCGTCGCAGAAGGATGTCAGTGGATTTAGATATGTAGACTGACGACATTCCGTGCAATGAGTCTCGCTAAGACACTTGTTGCACGGAGCTGCACAAGGTTTGCAGATCCGACCAATCTCATCTTCGCCATCTCCAAAGAAACCGTCCGGACAGGAAGCCTCGCACTTTCCTTCGGGTGTCAGGTACGTGCTGTTCCTGCACTGGGTGCAGTAAGTCGCATTTGTGCACAAACTGCAGTTCTCTGTGCATGCCGGGCATGTGCTTCCGACCTTACCCACATAGTTCTTGTAGTGACCGTCTGGGCAAGACGATTCACAAGTTGATGCAGGAGTCAAATACAGAGAATCTTGGCACTCAGTACAGACATCTTCACTGACGCAGCTTTTGCACTGCACCTGACAGTGTTCACAGACCCGACCGACATCCGTGTCACCCACGTGATAGTGACCTTCTGGGCAGGTCGGTAGGCACTGCCCGTCTTGCAGGTAGTATTGGTCTCGGCAAACTGTACACTCCAGCGGGCCGTGGCATGTATAACAAGTCGAAGGGCACGATTCGCAGACACCACCGAGGCCCTGTATGCCAGGCTTTCCCCAGAAGCCGTTCGGGCATGTCACTTGGCACTTCGAATCTGCAGTGAGGAAAGAGTTGTCCTTGCACTCCACACATACATCTTCAGAAGTGCATAAGTTGCACAGGTCATCACATGGCAGGCATTGACGTCCAACTGATCCAGAGCCACTATGATAGTATCCGGCTGGGCATTCATCTTGGCACCATTTTGCTGGAGTCAAATACTTGTCATTTCTGCATTCGGTGCAAACCGTCGCCTGAGACAAAAACGAAGTGCTCAAGTCTGGCTAACTCGGTGCAAGACACATCGAGGGCAAAACACGTCAGCCGAGTGGCATCTTCGCAGGCACTGCAATTTTCGGCGCAGGATGAACAAGTTCGACCAAAAGACTCCAAACCTGCAGGATAGTAGCCCTTCGAGCATGAGTCTTCACACTTCGCGGACGGTGTCAGGTACTTTCCGTTCTTGCACTCGCTCATGTACTCTGCAGATATGCATTTGCTGGCATCCCCGGGACACATCCGGCATTCGTTTCCAACTTCCTCGTCGCCATCTTTGTAGAAGTGATCCGGACAAGTAAAGTCACACATTTTGTGAGGACTGAGCCATGAATGATTTTTGCACGAAGTGCACTCATCGTCACTTAGACAAGTGAGACATGTCCATGGACACTTCGAGCAGAACCTTCCGATGGGATTCTCTCCGCGTTGATGATATCCATCAGGGCATTCGTACTCGCAGGTACCACTTGGCGTCATGTACGTTCCGTTCTTGCACTCTGTGCACTCGGAAGCTGATGTGCACAAGTTGCAAGTGTCTGGACAGGTATAGCAAGTTCCGAACAAACCATAAAAGCCTGCAGGACATACGGATCTGCATTGGTGGTATTCAGTCATGAAAGTGCCACGTCTGCACGAGGTGCACTTCTCCCTGCTATCACAAGTTGCACAATTTTCTGGGCACATGGGACAACTTCCACCACTTTCTTCTTCCTCTTGATAGTACCCATCTGGACAACTTTCTGCACACTCTCCATGTGGCGTAAGGAACAAAGGTGCGCTGCACCTGGTGCACACCGAGGCCTTAGATGCAGGAAGCGAGAAATCTGCATGCTGTTGCAAAAACTTGCAAAATAGGGCATTTATCCAAGGATATTAAACTAGACAGCCGTGCGGCGCTCACGCATTCTGGACACTGCTGTGGACACATCTCGCATTGTCCTCCCACCTTCCCCTCTCGCTTTGCAAAAAAGCCTGCCGGAGGCAGGGACAGGAATCTGGTCTGGCAACCTGGAAACAAAACATGCCCTGCCTTTTGGACATGTTGCTTCGCATTGGTGCGAAGTTGTTAGGTACGTGGACCGCTTGCACTCTGTGCAATGCGTTTCTGACCTGACAAACGAAGCAGCCCACTCCGACTGTCACTTCAGCGGCTTGCAGTCCACACAGCCTCCGAAACCCGAACATGTCCGCATGTAAGCTTGGACAGGCATAAAGCTCAAAGCAAGACAGGGAAGAAAGCTGACAGAGCAGAAGTGTGAGCAAGCTAAGCTCGGTCAGTCCAAGCGCGCGGCTCGCAGGTGTTGCAGCTGGAGGGACACAAAGGGCATGTCCGACCGACAGTGGAGTTGCCAAGCTCGTAAGATCCGTCTGGACAGTCTGCAGCACACCATCCAAATGGAGTCAAGTATGTGCTGTTTCTGCACTCGGTGCAGTATGTCTGGTTTACACCTTGGCCAGAGCAGCAGAGCACATGGTTCTACGATCCATCGCTCAACTTCACGATCCGCCATGTGCTGAGTAGGCACATTGACTGCAGTTTTCGGCACAAAGGGGACATGACCCTCCTATTCCAAACGCACCGGTGCCCTCGAGCATGTAGTACCCTGCTGGACACACCTGAGGTGATGCAACACCAGAGCCTGTCGCACAACGCAAAGGCTCGAGTCAGATTGATCTTTGCGGCGCAGTCGCATCCCCGCAGGTTCCATCTGGCTGCAAGAACTTGTGGTCTTTGCACTGGGTGCAAACCTGCATCTTCACTGAATGGCAAGCACAAAGAGACTGTGCAGCAACGCCAAAGGCACCTCCAAGCTCTCGCAGAGGTTACATCCCGCTGGGCAGTGCCGGCAGACGCTTCCGATCTCTCCGTCGCTTTGCCCGAAGTAGCCCGGAGGACAGGAAGCTTCGCAGGAGAAGTACGGCGTCAAGAACGTGGAGTTCCTGCAATCCCAATGGTCATGATAGCCTCCATACACTCTACTCAACACCCTTTCTTCAGGTGTTGCTGCAACCACGTGGAAAAAAGGAGCACGGGCAGAGCTTGCTGACCGAGTGAACTGCGAATCAGAATTTCTAAGTACCCTCCCTGTCCTGCACTCCGTACAAACATCAGCATTAGCACACTGGCTGCAGTTCTCGGAGCAGAGAGGACAACTTCCACCCATAGGGCCACGGCCAGGCAACGGGTAGTAGCCGACAGGGCAGATCTCCCGACACTTGCCATCAGGATTCAGAAGCAAGTGCATCTTGCACTGGGTGCAGACCTGTCACGAGGCACGAAGCTACGAAGGTGATTCTAGGAGCAGAGGCAAGCTTCGATGACGAAAACAGCTGTTCATCTAAATGAGGTCGCCTCTGCAGAGTCACACGTGTTGCAGGTGTCGTCACACCGTGCGCAGATCGCGCCAATCTCTCCGGTGATGTTGGGGTAGAAGGCTGGCGGGCACAGCTTCTCGCAAGTACTGAAGGGTGTCAAGGCGTTGAAGTCTTTGCACTCCGTACATTCCGACCCTGAGTTGCACATATTGCAGGTGGATGGGCAGGGCTCGCAAAGACGGCCAATGACGTCCGTTCCTTCCTTCCCGAAGAAACCATCTGGGCAGGAAGTCTTGCAGCTGGCGCTGGAGGGATCCAAATACTTCTCGTTGCCACATTCCAGGCAAACGGAACTGCTGGTGCAGTCCCGGCAGTTTTCTGAGCACGGCTCGCACGTGCTTCCCAGATATTCTGTGCCGTGCTCGTAGTACCCGGTTGGACATTCAGACTCGCACCAGGCTTCATGTGTGAGGTATGTGTAGTTCCGGCACTCAGTACAGGTGTCGGCAGCAGTGCACAGACTGCAGTTCTCCGCACATTGTGGACAGGTACGTCCTTGGATGGTCCAGGGCATCACAAACATACACAAACAGCGAACGAAAGCTACTGCTCGTGCTCGAGTTCAGCCAGGACTCCAAAGTCACCGGTGCCGTTATGATAGTAACCGTCCGGGCACTGGGCTTGGCATGTGCTGTTCGGCGTCAAGTACATAGCCTTCGAACATTCCAAGCACACGTCCCAGCCACTGCACTTGGCGCAGGAACTGTCGCAGTCCCTGCAGATGCGTCCTCTGTCCTCAGCACCTTCATGAAAGAATCCATCCGGGCAGACTGGCACACAGTCGCCATCAAGCAGATGCAGGGAGTTGTTACACTCGGTGCACAAGGTGGCAGACTCGCACTTGTGACAGTTCGTCTCACAGGGTGGACAAGTTCTGCCTGTTGGATCGCTGCCTAACTCGAAGAAGTTGTCTGGACACAAGGGCTCACAACTTCTGCCGGGTGTCAGATATTTGTTGTCCGTGCACTCGGTACACTCAAACTCACTTATACAGGTGCGACAGTGAGTCTGGCATTTCTCACAAGTGTTTCCAACATCTTCGTTGCCTGACTTGTAGTAGGACACCGGGCAGTCCAATTCGCACCAGTTCCAGGGAGTCAGGAAGTGTGCATTTTGGCATTCTGTGCAGGTATGGGCATCTTCACACAGGCTGCAGTTTTGAGCACATCTCGGACATGATCTTCCAAACTCTCCTTCACCGTGCATGTAGAATCCAGGAGGGCATTTCTCCTCACACGTTCCATTGGGAGTCAAATATAGGGAATCCTTGCATTCGGTCGCAAACGATGCGTTGATACACCTGCTGACTTCCGGTTGGCATTTCTGGCAAGTTCGGCCGCTTTCCTCTGCTCCCAGCTCAAAGTCTCCATCCGAGCAGTGCTCCACACACTCCCCAGAGCGCGAGAGGAACAGTGAGCTGTTGCACTCGGTGCCTCAGACAGCACAGAGGACAAGCCAGCTTGCAGCACAAAAGCTCACAAAGGACATCCCCAGTACATGCGCACCACAAGTGTAAGCTCGTAGCACTGCGTGTCACTGATGCAGAGACTGCAATTCTCGGCACACATCTCGCATGTACCTCCGATTGCATCCATTCCAAACTCCCAATAATTGTCCTCAGATTTGCAAAGAGCAGTCCTTGACTTCAAAACACTTTGAGCCAATCTAGAGCAAACCAGTTCCAAGGCTCTGGACACTCGCTCTCACAGGTTGCAGAAGGTGTCCGAAAAGTGTACCTCGGAGACGATTCAATCCAAATCAAGGCTGCACAGAACTATGACCTGAAGCTTCATCAGAGAAAGGCTGAGGCGTCAACCTCTTGCACTCTGTGCAATCATCCGCGCTGTTGCAGAGATTGCAGGTTGGAGGGCAAACCAAGCACAGGCCACCCACGCCCTCTGTGCCATTCTCTGCATAATAGCCTTCGGGACATGTGTCCCTGCACCAATCATCTGGATTAAGGTAGGTGTAGTGCTGGCACTGAGTGCACGAGGTATAGGAGGTACACAGACTGCAGTTGTCGTTGCACTGTCGACACTCACCGCCCATGCCGTTGATGGGCTCAACAGGATATTCACCGGCGGCACAGCCCCTGTCGCACTGCCAGGTGTAGGATGAGAGGTACATATTGTCCTTGCATTGTGTTGCCAGAGTTTCGTTCACACATGTGCTTGCGTGGTTGATACAGGCCTTGCACATCCCACCAACTCCACCAGTATCATCAGGCATGTGATAATAGAACCCTCGCTCGCACAACTCCGAGCAAGTGGAGTCACCATTGAGGTACTGATAGTTCTGACACTCCGTACAAATCATGGAGTTTATGCATGTGCTACAGTTGCCAGCACAGGGCTCACAAGTACCTGCCGCCGTTCCCAACTGAATGCTTTCATAAAATCCGTCCGGACAGTCGGCCTGACATGTTTCACTCGGCGTCAGGTACATACCATCCATGCACTGAGTGCAGTTCTCTGCACCGATACACTGACTGCAGTGCTCAGCACAAGGCTGGCAGGTGCGCATGTAACCTCCACTGCCAGTCCCATAAAACCCGACAGGGCACTCCTCGACACACAGTGATGTGTTTGTCAGGTAAGCATCTTGTCTGCATACCAGGCAAGCATGAGCTCCCGTACACTTATGGCAGTTTTCGGCACAAGGCAGGCATTCGCCACCTACACCGATCATACCGGCAGGTGTTGAGGGATAGTATCCGATGGGGCATCTCAGCTCGCACGTACCCGCTGGGACCAGAAACTTGCCGTTCTTGCACTCAATGCAAAGATCTTCTCCGGCACACTTGGCACAATCATCTCCACATTTCATGCAAGTGCGGCCAACACCTTTGGTACCATCGCCGTAGAAATGAACGGGACAACTCTGGCTGCACTGGTGGTCGTCCGTCAGGTACGTGTTGTTGTTGCAGACAGTACATTTCTCTGCTGACTCACACGCAACACAGTTGGGAGGGCAAGGAAAGCAAATACCTCCCGTCGGCTGGCTCTCGTTTGGTGCTTCTGGGTAGTACCCCGTAGGACAAAGACTTTCGCAAGTGTCAAGGTGGGTCAAGAATTTGCGGTTGGTGCATTCGGTGCAGATGTCCCCATCGATGCACTTGCTGCAGTGCGGCTTGCATCTCTGGCACCGGCGCCCAGTTGCCTTTATCCCAACTCCATAGAAGCCATTGGGGCAATCAGACTGGCAGGTCATGTCATCAGTCGCGTACAAGTTCTCAGAACAGCGTGTACAGAGGAAGGCGTTCACGCACATGTCACATCCATGAGCGCATTTTTGGCCTCGGGTCAAGGTCGTGCTTAGAGCATCGGAACTTGTTCACAAAAAGACACCCTATGAGCCCCCCGAGGTTCTGGCACTTGCCCTTCTCATTCTTGAAGAAGCCAGTCTTACAGAAGCTGGTGCACGAGCGATCCGACTTCGAGAACTTATAGCCTCGGTACGGCTTTGGCTTTAACTGGGATTGCCGAGGAGAGCCAGCCGCTCACTGACAACCGAGACTGGGGCCATCGATGCAAGAAAGGCACTCATCTGAGCTGACACAGCTTGCACATTCTGCAGGACAGGGTTCGCATGTGCCATAGGTGCCATCTTTCTTGCCAGTCTTCCCATAGTTGCCCTCTGCACACTTGTCAAGACACTCATTCGTGGGATTGAGACGAGACTTGCCTCGGTCACAGCAAACCACGACTCCAGAAATGCGTCTGCTTTGCTCTACCTTTGCTCTGCTTCATGTCTGAGGAAACGGCTGTTCAAGAATTTGTTGTCTCTGCACACGGTGCAACTGTCCGGTCCATCACAGGCAGCACATCCATTGGGGCATGGCATACACAGGCCACCTCCAGAACAAGAAAGCACGGAATCGAACAAGAAAGCAGAGAATCGGCGCAGAACATCGAGTGACTACGCTCTGCTTGCCGCACTTCTGCCAGAACTGCAACAAGTCGCCACACACTGAGGCATGCACCCACCGATGGAGTTTCGGAGGAGAGATCTGCATAGTACCCTTCTGGACACTCTGCTTCGCAGGCGTCACTCGGTGTCAAGAACTTGTGGTTCTTGCATTCGTAGCACATGTCGTCACTGGCGCAGCGATTGCAGTCATCGGAACACTTCTTGCACACCCTTCCAGTGTCAGCGGTGCCGTCCCCATAGAAGCCGTCAGGGCAAAGCAGATCGCAAGCGTGATCGTCTGTAAGATAGGTGGCGGACTTGCACTCCGTGCAATGATCCGGACTGGTGCACTTAGCACAGTTTTCGGGGCATTCTACACAGAGGCTTCCAATGGTTGGATCATCTTCCGTGCTGGAATGCGCATAGAGACCATCCGGGCAATCATCATCGCAAGTTCCGCTGGGAGTGAGTATCTTGCTGTTCTTGCATTCTGTACACCTTGGATGCAAGATGCTCCGACAGTGAAGATCAAAACTTCCACACAATGTAACAGAGTTGGACAGTCCTGCTGACGAGATGCGTCTTGTCGCTGAGGCAGGTCGTGCAGTTCTCGGCACATAATTCACAGGTGCGTCCTATAGCTTCTGAGCCTTTACCCCAGAAGCCATCCGCACACGATGCTTGGCACTGGCTGTTCGCGTCCAGAAACTTGCCTCCCATCATACAGCAACTCTGTGACTTGTGCTTGCAGGGGAGCATGGAGCATGCGAAGCGGTGCAGGACAAAAGGATACTGGGTAGATAAATTTCTGTTAAGCTGCTGTTCTGGCACTTCAAGCATGTCTCCAAATCGGAACAGTCATGACAATCCGACACACACGGCTCGCAGGTACTCCCGAAGAGGCCGTTGACACCACGTTCTCGGCTCCAGAACCTGTTGGTTTTCTTGCCCTTCACCTTGTAGTAGCCAACGGGGCACTGCTTGGCGCAGGTCTTCTTCAAGCCTGTTCCGCGCAACGCAGACAAGACATGACAAGTTGCCAACGGTGCACAGGCGCACACTGCACAGATCGAAGATTGTCTTCAGGCCTTCATGTTGCAGGGATGCTCGGCTTAGCCATTTCTTTGAGGTTCCATGCAAGAAGCCATGCGGCTTGCACTGCGTACAGTTGTCGTCTGCCACGCACTCACTGCAGAGCCCCTTGCACTCCATGCATTCACCGCCGATGTCCCCAGAAATCTCGGGGAAGTGGGTTGCCGGACACTCCTTGAGGCACTGCCCTTTGTACAGCAAAGCTCGGTTTCGGCAGGAGGTGCAGACCTCCGCATTCTCGCAAGTGTTGCAGTCTCCCGGGCAAATCACCTCAGCAGAATGTCCCGAACAAATCCTTCCACCGCAGATATCACCGAAGCATGAACCTTCCAAGCTAGTTCAGTCAATTAAGTAAAGATGCGCAAAGGCCTCCGACGGCGCCACCGCCTGATGGAGCTTGCTCATAAAACCCATCAGGACATTCCAAATTGCACTCGCCCTTGTGCGTGAGGTGCGCTCCGTTCTTGCACTGGGTACATTCCTGTCATAGTCGAGGACTGCAACTAAACATCACAGATGTAAACGATGCTTCCGAGATTTCGAGGAAAGCAGTCAGGCTGAATTTGTCCACAGCTCTGTCTTCGTGACACAGTGGCTGCAATTGCCCTCGCAGGCAACACAGATTCGCCCCACACTGCTGTCTGTGTCGTTCTCCTTCGGGTTGTGTGGGTAGTGCGTCTCTGGACAAGTAGAATTGCAGTGGTCATCAGGCGTCAAGTACTTCGTGTGCCTGCATTCCGTGCATTTGTCCCAGAGCTCACACTGGTTGCAATCATCTGGGCATTCTGCACAGACTCCTCCAATCAACCCATCATCCATTCTGCTTTCGTTGAGGCTGCCAACTTTGGGATATCGCCGGTTGACATATGGAGGCCAGCAGGCATCTCTGTCCTGACAGCTCCGGCCTGGAGTGAGAAACTTCCCGTTCTTGCACTCGTCTGCAAGAATCGTGAATTCCGCTGCTGGCCTTGGCATCGGGAACGAAGAGGCTCTGCCTCCGTATGACTCGCACCGCTTTTGCTCTGCTGTGCTTTAGTAATTTAGGGTGGGGGCCTTCCCTGAGCTTGTCGGCATGTCAGCAACGATATCCACACATACTCTCTCCGACAAAGTGCCACAAAATTTCCTTACAAATAGTCCCATGCCCCTGGTTGCTGCTTAGGGCGATGTGATTGCAGTGAATTGCAAGAGACTTTTGAGACGGAGTTGACAAGTGGCAATCTGGACAGACAGAGGAAGAACCTGTATAAAGAAACAAGGCTACGAAGGTAGATAGATATATATATATATATATACTTTTTGTTAATATACATACACAACCATTTATCTGAACAGTGCTTGACACCAGACAGATTTGAGTACATGCTGAGTGGCTCTGTAAAAGTCAGGACCAGCCCTGTGTGGGACCGGTTTCAAAAAATCTAGCAAGGTTGTTGGACTGCCTGCTGCAGCAGACCAAACAAAACGCAATCAGACAAATGCTTAGCTCTGCTTTGCGAGATTGACAGACTGGGATGAGCACGTTTCATTCCCGTCCTCAAGAAGTGATGCCACCCAACGCTTGGCCACATTGTCCAGAGCATTCTTGCACGTGTCCTCGTTGAACCGGCATGCCAGGCACGTACCTTACCATCTCAAGCCATCATGACACCTGTTTGCATGGATGCAAATGCCTGAAACTCTCGAATTCGTTTTCATAGTCGGAGCTCCTCGCCCGAACCATTCAAGTCCGGACCCTGAATCGCACAAAACCAAAAAGCCCGGCTCGGGATGGCACAGCACTTTCCCGGCCTGCCACTTTCAGCAAGTGTGCCCAAGAACTGCGAACACGAGGTCAGGAAAACTCAGTCTCCCCAACCCTCCACACCAGGACGACAAATGCCGGAAAACCAAAGCACAAAACTGCGGCCATCCAATCCCACATGCGCTGGCCAAAAGTCTTCCGATCTTTGACGACTGAAGCAACAGCCTCCCCTTGCTGGGTTTCTTCAAGCCGTGCGACGTCCAATGGCTCGCTCCACGTCCTCAAGCTCAAGTCGCGCACGGCAGGTAGCGAAGTCAATGCGACATCTGCACAAGTGTTGTTGGAGGGCCCTGTCCTGGTTAGGATAATTTGAGAAGAAGCCCTCGGGGCATGCTTCTTCGCAGGTAAAGTTGCGCGTGAGGAAGCTGAAGTTGCCGCATTCTACACACCTGACCAGCAGGCTGGAGTAATGAGCAAAGCTGCGCTTGATACCTTTGCCTAGAACGGAGGTGTCTTCCCTGGCCTTTCTGCAGATTTGCACAATGTGCACGGCGAGACACACTTGGTGCAAACACCACCGATGGATGAGGGATCGCCATCTGGGTAGAAGCCATCTGGGCATGTCTTGCTGCATTTGTGGTCCGGCGTGAGAAAATGGAGCGGACCACACTCCGTGCACACCTCATAGGAGTTGCACTTTGTGCACCCGTCCTTGCACCTTGCAGGAAAAAACCGCAAACAGCTCCACCCCAGGAGCGGCACCATATGCCTGTATAAATGCAGCAAAAAACAGTAGTGTATAGTGTACGTAGAGTATGTGATGTTTTTTGGATTCCCGCATAGCCTGGAGCAGAGGCCTCCGACCTCGTCGGTGCCATTCGCCCAGAAGCCATCCGGGCAGGCGGCCTCCGAATGAAGGGATTTAAGGTTTACGCTTCAGGCTGGCCGCGCAGGGGGCTTGTCAAGAGCTTTTGGTGAAGATTTCCCAAAGAGCAACAGAGTTCCCTTCAGGCCCTTCGGGGCCCTTCCCTGCCTCACAGGTGCTGTTAGGTGTCAAGAACTTGAACTCGCGGCACTCGGTGCAAACGTTCTCGCTTTCACATTGGCTGCAAACACTGATGCACTCTTGGCAGACATTGCCCACTTCATCGGTGCCGTTCCTGGGCAAGTCGAACATGAATCTCCACCAAAACCCGCCGTCGCCTACGAGTCTACATCAAGCTGATATGGTCGACATTATGAACACTAACAGGCCGGGTGTGATTCTGACAAGTGTCTTGTAGTAGCCTGCTGGGCATTCTGCGTTGCACTGAGCTCGAAAGCTCAGGCTTTGCGCAGCCATACACTCCGTGCATTGGCCATCCATGGTGCAAGAGCTACCTCAAGGCATAGGCAAAGCAAGCAAACCTTGCCAAGCCACACCCTTCTGCAAGACATTTAGACAAGCTTCAATGGCTCGGACAGGGTGTGCAGTAGCGTGTGGCGCCGGAGAAAACTGGATGCGTTCTGGGAAGCTTCTCGAAGTAAGTTCGGCTTCCGGACCTTGGGGAAGTCTGCTTTGGTCCTAACGATAGACAGCGCCCTTTGTACTTCCGGCCTCGTCAGCTTGCCAAGGTCGCCCTTCATGTGGCAGCGGCCATAACGCAATTCAAAGCCGCCGCAGCCCTCTGCAGCGACACATGCTGCGCAGCAGTTCTCCGGTGGCTCATCACTGACCAGCACAACCTCTGACATGCCCCTTGCAGTCTCCGAGAAGGTGCCCAGATTGAAGCGCTTTGAGAAAGCTGAGTCACAAATCGATGCGCGACTGTCAGCTCCGTAATACCCATCTGGACAAGACTGTGTACACATCTGGTCTGGGGCAAGATAGAAGTCCTCCACACACTCTAGGCAGTTTACAGGGCTGGTGCATGCAGAACAGCCCGGGGGGCACGGCAGGCACTGGCGACCCACTTGCCCCTGCCCATGTGGGTAAGTGCCAACAGGACAGTGAGACTCGCATTGGAAAAATGGCGTCAGGTATCGAGATCCTGCACACTCAGTGCAAGCATGTGGGCCGCTGCACTTGGTGCAAGTTGGATCGCAGGCTCGACAGACGCCCCCAACAATGCCATTGCCCTCCGCATAGAAACCTTCCAACACGAAAGGAATCACGCTCAACAGCGTCTGCAGCACGCTTTGACATACTTGCTCTCTGAATGCAGCAAAGAGTCCATCGGGACAGACCGTCACACAGCTTGCATCGCTTGCGAGGTATGCATCGTCTGCGCACTCATCGCAGGCAAACCAGTCAGAGCATCGCTTGCAATTCTTAGAGCATGGCAAGCATGTTCGACCCACAGCACCAGCACCATGCTTGTAAAAGCCACTGGGGCATTCAGGCTGACATTTGCTTGCCGAGAGGTACATGGAACTCTTGCATTCCAGGCCTCAGCAGAATGAAAGCAGATCTGACAACCCTACCACAACCCTTCCTCGAAGCCACAGTATGCCTTATAACAAAATCTGGTCTAGATCAAGTGGCATTGATCTGCATGAAAGCACTTGTTGCAGTTTGCACTGCACGGCTGGCATATTCGATCGGACTTGCCACTGCCCGACGAGAAGTAGCCCAGGGGACAGACTGCTACACAGTTGCCACTTGTGGGATCCAGGCCTCGGCACTATCCAGGTGGCTGCTGAGCCAACCAAGCCTAACCCATGGCCGCACAGCGTAGCAACTAAGCTAGCTGCTCATCGCGTTGTCGCAGACACTGCATAAACCACTTTCCACTGCACATTCTTTGCAATGCAGTCGGCAAGAAATCGCTTTGGTGGCACTCTTGGCATCTAGGGTGCTCATAAGGCTGAGTAAGTGAAGACTTTCAGCGGAATGATTCTCCTCACAGAAGGAGAAGCAGGTTTCTTGAGAGTACGTTCTGGAATCCTAAAATATTGCACAGGCTCAGAGGGACATGCGTCGACACTATATGGACAGAAGCATGCATGAAAGCAGATGCTAGCCTCGCCAAGGTGCGCTTGCATTGAATTTGTGGCGTTTGGCAAACGACTCATTTACGGAGGTCCGAATCCGCGGAACTTCTGAGCGCTGTGGTGGCGAGGGGCTCCTGTGAATCCTATGTTTCGCACTTGCCCCCACCAATACACTCCAGAGCACCGCAACTCGGAGCCATCTGCTACAACCTCAGCCAGCTTCCCTCAAGCTCCCGAAAATCAAACACCGGCGCAGATGCTGAGGCAAACACTTAGTTGAGATAGACCTTGCCGTTGCATCGAAAACCCAGCACACCCAACATGTGCAACAGTTCCACAGCGGCTTCACTGCTGCCCAAAGCACAAATATGAAAGCTGGTGAACGAAGCCATCGTTCTGCTTGGCCCACGTCTTGAGCCAAACTATATTGCATATTCAGACAGTAAAACGGCTTTCAAATTTGCTACATTATTACACCGGGGGCTACCAAGACACCACACCAACAACCGTTCTTTCGCTCTCATCGCGCACCGCGATTTCCAAGAGCTAAGATGTGTGCTGCCGGCAGTCCAGTTGAGCCTTGCTGAGCTCGAACTGCCGCCTGGCCAAGTGATACGATGCGCCCCTGGGGCAGACTATCTGTTGAATAGTCCTGTGCCGACAGCCTTCACAAAGCTCTCACAAACTTCCATAGATCCATAATTGTACAACTTCCTTCTGTCCTGCTCCATGAAAGCTGTAACCAGCAGCGTGTGATTAGCTAAGAAGCCATTCTTCAAGAGAATGCCGCACACGCTCCTGCTGCCCAAAATGCTAAAGGTTTCTTAAGCTGTTTGGATCACAGTGGAGAAAGAGATAAGGAATCCACATGAAGGAGCTAGGGTATCCTCTTGCAATTTCTGTGTGAACATCTGAGATCTCAGCTAAGGCAGCATCAGCCGAACAAAGCCATAGGATGTTTAAACTCATGCAGTCGAACACACTTTGGAATGCTGCAGCCTTTGCTGGGTCAGGGAACAGCACGCTTGGCAACACAAGGGTCACCAAGACTCTCCGGAATATCCCTTGTTCAGGGGGAACCGTGGAACCCACCACTGCTGCGGCAAAAAGCACGGAGTCAATGGCAACTCCCGGACAGCGCAGCCGGATGACTCTCGATAGTCCATAACTCGATCTAGTCCGGAAGGACTCTCTCCTCTTTGCAATGAACTCAGAGGAATCGTTTAGGGCCGAGTGCAAGTGCTTCAGCCAATCCGGGAAACGCTCTCGGTCTCTCAGAGCAATTGCAGAGCGTCTCTGTGTTCGGAAACTCCTTGGCAAGAAATAGATCTTCCGACACAAAGCACGCCGATGATCCAAACTGTCTCGCTGAGGTCTCGGCTTGGATATCATTCAGGGGATTCGGGCGGTGCTTCGGTTGCCTTGAAGAAAAGACCCAACATGTGTCGAGGCTCCGTCTTCCACTTCAGGCCGCACCTTCTTCAACCAAGCTTGAGCCTGAGATAAATGTGGATGTCTCGGTCAGGACTGTCACCAGCTGGAATGAGGATCCGACCCAAATGCTGCCTGCCGAGCTGCCTGAAACACAGGCTTCCGAACTATGAAAGTCTCGAATCCCAGACACATCTCTTTCGGACATCGTCAGCACCACAAGGCAAGGACAAGGGAAAACTTGCCTGGACGATCTTCGTCAACGATTGCTAAACGCTCCTGAAGAACATGCCCCGACGTCGTCGAATAGACAGCGACACGTTCAGAGCAAACACCAAAAAACAGTTCAAACGAGTTAGATGTAAACACTAAAGCAGGCGCTGCCTCGGGTGAAAATCGGAGCAGGCCGTCGAGCAGCTGTGCAAAGGGCTTGGACATCACCTGCAGAAGAACACTTTGCATTCAAGTCGTTTTTGGCGCCAGTATGATGTTGGCTCAGTAGCTACATGTGCCTTGTCGACAGGCTTTTTCTCGTCACCCACGATGATGCGCCGCTTCGCCATAAATTTTAAAAAACCATGCTTGCGCACGTACCTGGTCCACACAAGGTCACGAATAGCATGCCGCCTCAGATGCAACATGCAGTTACGGCAACTGCACCGACTGGGGGCTGGAGTATTGACAGCTCGCGCAAACCATCCTGACATATCCTGACGACTGAAGATGGTAAGTTGTCATGAAACATGTAGTGGATCGAACGAAGAGTATCATGCTGAACACGTTTGGTCTCTTCGGCAGACAGGCATCACAAGACGAATGTAAGTACTTCGCAGCAAGAACAATGGCAACAGGGGAGCAGAAAAATAAGCCAGAACTCGGAACACCCGAAACCAGAGTAGGATCCGGTGCCAGCGCTGGCAGTGAGAACAAAGGTGCACGCACCCCCATAGGTGGGCAACTTTCAGACAAGGCCAGTGTCTTGCTTCCTTGCGCTTGCCACATTCAAGAACCAACCCATGACATGCCTCATGGGACATTGCGTCCGTTCTTCACTATCCACGTCCGGTACAGAGGTCCGCTCTATCTGCCTTAGCTCCGAGGTGCTCCCGGCCCCCTGACACGCGAGCGGCATGTAGTTGCAAAGATGGGTTAGATACAGCCTTCTGCTGCACCATGCGAACAGAAGGCAACAGATTGGGTGCTGGAGTCTTCGCCTTCTTCGTTGCATACACACAAGCCAAAACATGCTAAGTGGGGCATGCAGAAAGATGGGTCACTCGAAGCACTTGCATGCTCCGGCCCTGGTTGATATCCAAGGGTAGTCCTCGACATCGCAACGGTAACTGCCTTTGTACGCTCAATCACAACTGTGGTGAAGACATCGTGATGCTGACCAAAATGGGAAGCACCTGTTAGATAGATGTATTGACACGAGATCTCGGGACAGATGCTACACGAGTCCTTGGCAAACAAGGCATACAAGATGACCCCACAGGAGAACGCGTCAGCCTGAGCTTTCATCAAGCCGCTGTGACAGTAAGCACCCGCAGCCGGAAGATCTGACATGGGACATTCCTCCTGAGACAGAAGAGCGCGGGCCTGAAAAGCGTCATAGCCGCTGCCCAGATGCATCTGCGAGATGAGGCGCAATCAGGATGTGCCGCAATGCGTCTCTTGTCACGCAGCCAGCCTCTGGAGCAATATATGACGCTTTGCCACAGGCTGGTCCTCGTCACACACGTTTGCACGTGTAGGAGCCACAGCTTTACGCACTGACCACTCTCAAGACTTCGCAAGAAACAGTACAAAAGAGCATGAAGAGACTGCCAAACACAGACAGGACCTCAGAAAAGTTCGGTTGAGCAATCCCTGAAGCATGGACTCCCGATTCTCGGCAAGCACGCAGAGACAGACAAACTGAGGACCGCAGAACAAGTCCTGTTTGGAATCTCATTGTAGTTGCCATGCTGTAGTCGATCAAATATATGGGCCCGCCCTGACACGCAAAGCAGTTCACGCAAATTGAACCTAGCTCCTGGACGGACCATAGTCCGACTGGATTTGTGCTCTGCACGTCTGGCCTTTGCGTTGGCCAACAGCACGTTCTCAAGTGAGAGGTCTCAGCAGGGCAGGTAAGTCACCAGTCACTGGCAGCTAGCACTAGCACACCGGGAAGAGGCCTCGATGAGCCAATCCAAGCCTCGGGGGGTTTAAAGCCGAGCTTCCAAAATACCTTCAGCGCAACCGGTGCTTGGCCAGGTACTGGTGGAGTCGAGACACCGCGCTGAGGAACTCTACCTGGCAAGCACCCTACGGTCCCTACGTCTCTTCCGGTCATCTCGCAGTGACTGGCGGCCCCGGCAGCTAGAGGCCGCAGCGCTTCTTCAAGGATAGGGCCAGGTTCTGCGCAGCTTGCTACAAGCGAAGACGACAACGAAGGGGGCCCCCTTTTAAAGAGGAGGCAAGACTCCCAGAAGCCTGGCCTGGCAAGCCCATTGCATCCACGAAGGTGAAGAGATCACCTCCCTGACGAAATGGTCCAAGCACACCGACAGCTCCACTTGACTGTTCTTAGCAGCATCATGAACATGGAAGCAACTTTTGATATTACCAACTCACTGGGTGCCTCTGCCAAACCCATGACAAAAGCCACGTAGTCGTCGTCCAGAAACACTCCCCAATATTCGACGCAATGCTGAAAGCCAATGATATTCAGCCACCTGCATTGAGCTGCAACGCATGCGTGAAGCTTCGCAGCCAGACCAGCTCGTCAAGATTGCTAGCAGCTAGCATTTGCCTCGTGGCTGCCATGTCCATCCACGGCACCTAAATCTGAGCAACGTGCATTCGTGTTGCATGCAATTGCGACCACACCTCCGTCTCGGTTGGGTGCGCAGTGGAAAAAGAATCTGCATCCTGAAGGCGCCAAACTGCAAGGACCTACTGACCCCCAGAACGTGCAAGCTGGCCAGCACCCATGGAAGAGATTCGGATGATATCCAGTCGTTGCGGTCAGGGATAAAACCATCGGCACTAAGTATTAGTTTCGTGAACTTGTGACGTGCAAGGCGCTAGTTAGCGGCTTGGTCTTGACTTGGTATTCTCTTCTTCTTCAGTGACCTGTTGCGCAGCATACATGTAAAACCGGTCGACGTGGAGACACCGTAAGCCCAACACAATGTACGACAGGCATCTCCGAGGCATCTACATTCCGAAGACTGTGTGCTGGCGTGCTGGTGGATGTTGCAGGTCGACGGGTGCAAGTGTATCAAGTGCACGGAGGAGTGTGTCGTCGAGGTGTGTGTCTTGAATCTGCATGCACGACAGAGCAGGTGGCATGATGACCATAAAGCAGCGAATGGTACTGCAAGGGGATCTCACAGCTTATCTGCATGATGGTCATGTTTTGTAGTTGACCTCTGCAACGGTGGACGGTACAAGGCTCAAGGAGAGGCCTCGTCACGAACAGCATGCGGGGAGCATCTGACACCCTGAGCACAGTGTCTTGAAACAAACACTCGAAACCCCAGGACGAAGCCAAGGAAGGGCCCAAACAGGAGCATGACGAGCTTTTCGAATACGCAGGGGGAAAAGACTGTTTGTCTTCGGGGGTCATCATCTGATTCTTCAGTTGGCATGAGCATCTCGACAAATCCGAATCCCTGGCAAGAAACAAAATCGCTCTTCGATGGGCAGGGCATATTCGTAAGGTCTTGAAAGGAAGAAGCCTTAGTTAATACTTGCACGTCGTGTTGAGCCTACAGAAGCGTGCAGATCACTGGCCAGCGGGCCCAGTAGAACCAGAAGGCTTCCTCCATCCGCTTCGGTGTGTATCAAGGTTTGCCACATTGGCTGCTGTTTGGTATTTCGGGAGGTTGGCATGTGCTGGACATGGTACACCGTACCACGAGGTGTCGCTACAGGCAGCGTCCTCGCAGGTCCAGGACAGTGGCATTCGTTTTACTGCCAGCCGTCGCCCTGTTGACCGATCCTGCTAGTCGTCACGTGCAGTCGGAAACATGGCACACTGGTTGATCAGCAGTGCCACGGTGCCTGCACCAAACGAACTTGCCCGGCATTTCGCGGGCAACTCTGCAGCGTTGCAAGGACCTCTTCCGCGTCAGTTTTGAGTTTGACCGCCTGATGACTGCTGGACTTTGCAACAACGCGGCCTCGAATCTTGATGCATCCCAAGTCTGGAGCTTGTCTATGCACCTGCTGCAGGGTTCAGTTTTTACACAACATCCATGCCGCGAACCGGCCGGTACCTCAAGATCGCAGCATCGTCGACCTGGCCAGGTGTGCTGAGCCCCGAAACCGAAGCTCCTGCTTGGAGGCGTCGGGCCTTTCCGGGCTGTAGGGCTGATGGTGCTCCAGAGATGCTGGGTACCTCGACATTGGAACCGAAGACTGCACCTAGGCTCTTTTCACATCGCAGTGCCTCCGCCATGATGTCGATGGCCATGGCGAGTACATGGCCAAATTGAACTGTTGCAGAAATACTTAGACCCCAGGGATGGACTGGATGGGACCGCTGTAGATGAGCACACTGATGTTACATGGCAGGGATGTACAGGGCCCGTGACCACGACATCAGCCGAGCAGCGACTCGTGCACAGGAGTTTAGCTGACTATCCGGGCATTCCTGGCAAGAGTCTTACGAAAACTTTTGTTATGCATAGTACAGGTACATGATGTCCGTTGGCCAATCAGCACTCGAATGGCATTGGGGCTATCGTTTAAGACGAACCGTCGGACCTGAACCGCTTGGTCTCGCACTGCGGCAGATGCAGAAACATGCAAACATCACAGCAAGGCACAACCACATTGCATCGATTGCATGTGAAGTAGAGTAGAGACAGCGTGTTGAGCAAAGGCCATCCTTTTCTCAGTCATCACCAGATTGCAGTGCATCTGAGATTGGGTCGGTCAGGTGCAGGACTTCGTGTAAAACACCTATCGAATAGTCCGCAGGATAGAAGCGATGATCTGTGGAATAGAACCTCAAGTTTTCCACTTTCGACGTGTAGAAATCCACGTGTCTTTGCAAGCAGCGGGCAAACAAGGATGGCTGTGCTGTCTGCCCGTTGTCCCGCGAGGTCCGAAAGATCGAACCGAAGTTCGGGTTCATGAGCATGTCTAAACGGCCCCGGAAATCTGCAGATAAAGCTTCCAGCTCATCCAAAACACGCCTGTCATCTTCGGAGTATGCCTGGCAGGCGTCGTTCCAGCCAATGTAAGAATCTTGACACTGCCTCGTGCACAGGGTCAGCACCTGCAAGACTCTCCATGCTTGCTGCCAGTCGGCACTCGACTGAATTTGTGTTTCGTTTCCGACTTCGCGAATGATCGCACCTGTTGTCCAACCATACAATCGGCGCGCGTCAACCAGGTCAGCAAATAAGGAATCACCCATGTAAATGATGCTGGAGCCGTCCACCTCAGACTCGGAGGCAGCTGAATCTGAGTGGTCCCAGCCCATCAACCGGACCAATTCCCCGATCGATCCTTGGCAATAAACTTCCGCTGCGCTCAGTGACTCAACAGGCTTGAACTTGATCCTTCCGGTATTTGTGGAAACCTCTCTGAAAGGACGGCTTTGCGTATAGAAGGCTGGCTTGCCGGCGGATACGACCAGAACATCAAACAGTTTTCTCCAGTCTTCCCCACACACATATACCATACCCTTGTTCACGAACCAGAAAGGAGAGTTCGATACCAACATCAACTTCTTACCCGAGGTGTGTAGCCTGTCCAAGAGCTGCCGCAAGTGTTGCTTGCCATCCGGCTCCAGGAACTTTTCCAAGTCATCACAGATTGAACGGTGGACCTCTTCAGAAATATGAGCACGCGCTACAGCGTTCAATACATCCGTGACGACACTCCTCGGGTCAAAAGGAATCTGTCGATGACGAAACCACTGAACCACGTCAGCGAGCAGGCATGCCTCGGCCGTGCTGAACATGTCGTTCAGAGGCTTAAAGCGTTTCTTCCGTTCCTCGGGCGGAAGAATGCCGGAGCCGGTTTCACTTCGATACGTCCGTCGGACAGTGCGTGGATCCACTTGTTCACGTCCGAAGAAAGCAATCGACACCTTATATCTTAACGTCAACATGCAAATCCATGCAGTTTTCAGATCTACGGCCAAGCCCCGAATCGCGAACTGTGCATCGTATCCAGGGAGATCATGCAACATGTCCTTCGGGTATCCAAGCCGACTGACGAGCTGCTCAGTGGCTAGGCGATAAATAAGGTGCAGCACAGCCGGCTTGTAACTCACAAGAGTATAGTCATAATCGAACCCGATAACTTTTGCAGAACCGAGATCCACGAAGGTGTTAGCATACACTCTGTCTTGGGCATCAACTCTTTCTGCCACTTCCCGATCCCGAGATCGGGAGTGCAAAGATGAAGAACGTGACAATATCTCATTTGCTAGACTCTCTGCTTTGGCCAAAACTTTGTTGGCCTTCTCGTTCTCCGGATGACGTGGTAGCTGCAAAGAATCAGGCGATGAAACTCGCATGCCGACCTTCGACTGCAGTCGGAACCTGCTGTCTGACGAACCAGGCGTGCCAATTCCGACAAAGCAGAAACGACGAGCCACAGGTTTGAACACCATGATAGCTGCTACAGCCCATGCCCAGGCCACACGCATCGGACCAACATGGCGTCGCTGCATCATGTTTGAAAAGATGCTTGATGCCAAGATGCATTGCGCTCGATAGTTCTGTTGGTAACAGAGGGCTTCGTAGTTGCACGTTGTTTGTCGATGTGTCCTGTGATGACCAATGGTCTTTCATGAGTGCTTTCCTAGCTGGTTGATCCTTTGGCGACAATCCATCCGAAGCACGTTTTAGCAATTCCATATGGCCGCACGGGATTGCAACATGCCGCTCATCGAAAAGCTGTCCAAAAACCACACATGTTGTACGAATCTTATATGGAACATATTCTCCAAGGTTCACGTGATTTCACCGCAAAGCTCATCCCGAACTTGCCCGCATCAGACATTCCGACACGAATGCACGCATCATAACCGCAAAACATCATGATGAGGCAGATACCATAAGACCACATAATCCCATTTGCACGCACAACACCTCTTCCCTTACACCGACTACACCACGCTTTGTTGAAGTAGCCGAAATGATTGGAAAACATTGCAGCTGATCAGCAGACACCGTTTGCCGCCTATGTTTTCGACGCACTGCCACTCCCACTGCTTGAAAAGCGCGAGAACGATGTTTTCGAACGGATGGAAATGCAAGCATTGAATATATTTTGCATTGTTCCCCACATCTTTGTGTGGGGTTCTTACTTTTCTGCTTGGCGTTCGCCGCCCGCCTCCTCCCGCCTGCATCCGCCCTTCCAGCAGTTGGTGGCACCCCGAATTATTCCTCGCTTTGGCATTCCAAGCAGGCTCAGCACTTGGTGCAAACCCAAGAACCCAAGCATGAGCTGTACAGGGTGAAACGACTGGGTTTTAACTAGACAAAGCTAAACATGCTGCTTTCACGGCGGGCCCAACGCTTGACAGCGCGCGCTTGCGGCGGTAGCTGCGCTTGGCATGCGCAGGCAAGCGTTCTCAGGCCTACTTGGGATTTTGGGGTTTGAAGCTTTCAAATTTGCTACCAAGTCGAACCCATGCCAGCTAGGCTACGACAAAGCAGAAGCGGTCTCTTCTTTTTACTCGGGGTGAGGGATCAAAAAACTAAACGAGGATCAAAAAAAATTAGAACCACAAAGATCAGAAAAAAATTAAAACCAGGATCAAAAAAAAATTAACGCGGTAGGTATGCAACAAAGCTTGGGAAAAATCTAGGGNNAAAATTAAACGGGGATCAGTAATAGTCGTAGTAGTAGTAGTAGTAGTAGTAGTATTAGTAGTAGTAGTAGTAGTAGTAGTAGTCCAAATAGTAGTAGTAGTAGTAGTAGTAGTGGTAGTAGTAGTAGTAGTAGTAATAGTAGTAATAGTAGTCGTCCTACTAGTAGTACTAGTACTACTGGGGAGGCCCCTTGTGGTGCACACGTTTTCGAGGGGTTCTGCGGCCTTGAACATGAGCCCGTCAAATCTGTTAAAATGAAGGTCGAAACAAGGTCGGGTTACTCTGGAGGCTCCCTCCATCCGCAAAAAACCAATAAACCTAACACACAACGTCAAACGCGGGGATTCTAGCTGCTTTTGCGGATAATGACAGACAG
>CAJNDV010032687.1:0-18381 GCA_905221635.1 Symbiodinium sp. CCMP2456
TGGTCCAGGTCGGAGCCTCTGCCTCTGCAAGCGAAGAAGATCTCCGCCTCGGAGTTGCCCGGACTAACCTTCAGGCTCCTGTTGTTGCAATGGTCAGTGATGTAGGCGTCCTACATCGCGAACTATGGCAACAACGGGATCCTGAAGTTTAGTCCGGGCAGCTCCGAGGCTGAGATCTTCTTCGGTAGAAGATCTCAGCCTCGGAGTTGCCTGGACTAACCTTCAGGATCCTGTTGTTGGACGTGTCCGCGATGTAGGCGTCTCCGTTGAAGAAGGCGATAGCCTTTGGCTTGGAAACCGACGATGTCGTCTATGGCGGCTCTGCCCTCTTGCAGATTGGCACGTAAAGGTGTGGAGACATCCCCGGCGAGGCCTTCCAGCTTCTGCTTCATCACTGTCCTGCGATGTTGGAAGCTCGTCGTGTCCAGAGCGGATGTTGGAACTCCCTCTTGGCTGAGATTCGCGCGGACGAAGTCCAGGCCTTCGAACATGCAGGCGGAGGACGTTGCCGGATCCAGGCCGTAGGCCAGCCACGGTGGCAGGAAGACATGCACGAGGGCTCGATCGTCTCGCACAAAGATTTCGGTACAACTCGCGATGGCCATCATCAAAGCGGAAATGAAGGAGCAACACGGCATGTTCAAAGGCTGGATTTGGAATCAAGACAGCGCGGGGTGGCTACTGTCCAACTCACTTTTTTCAGCATGCATCAGCGGCTGAGACCGTATGTTGCGCTAAGTCGTGCGGTGCTTCAGTGTGTGCAGAACAACACGGTATGACAACAGCAGTCGCAAGAAGAGATCAATGCCCGAGACAGTGATGGTGGTGCTGCTGATACAACCTCTGCAATCTTTCCCTAGCGCATGTATCGCTTGAGCCGTGGCCATGATTGGGAAATAGGAAGTTTAGGGCTTTCGGAAAGTTTCTTTCGTTTTCAAGGTTTTGGTGTTTAGGATACTCAGAGACTTAAGTGTGGACCCTTGTGAGACACGGTGCGTTGTGCAAGCTGTGTTCTCGCAAGCGGGACAGAGGCATGAAGGGACACTCCTGCCTGAGAAAGTTAGAATAGCGGCTAGCGGAAAACCGGTTGGGACTTACGACGAAAAAAGCTAACGGCTCCTGCTCTCCTTCCTTTCTAGACTATGACAGGGTGGCGACTCAGGGGTTGGAGTATTCCCAGAGCCGGGCGTAGTCTAATGGGATGTTCCTGCTGGGCCAAGCATGATGCCTTCCAATGCAACCCGAATGTCCTTCACCCTGCTCCAAGAGTTCGTGCGGCAAAGCTTGAAACCCTACACGATGCCTTGCAGTTTCCTGGTAGGGTACGCACATGAAGATAGGCGCAAGACTCGCAGCACGTTAAGCCTACCGTGAGCCTCGGCGGTCATGCGCTTTCTCACCGAAGGCTCCAAGCAGCGCTTCAGGAAGCCCAACCTTCGATTCTGGAAGCCCTAAACGGGGTGTCGGCACTGTCGGAGTAGCATAGGAGCTTTAAACAAGCTTCCCTTCGATGTTGTTGCAGGGGTTTCATTCGTAGTAGTCGTAGCACTTCTCACCAGTCTTTGACTCAAGAGGTTTATGAAACAAGCTTGCTGCATTCCCCGAAACCCTAAACCCAACAAGATGGCTCTTGGCTTCCATTTCTCCGCATCGGACTCCAGCCTTTCCTAGACCCGCAGCCTTGGCCTGGAATATTCTGACCCTGAGCCTGAGCCCATAGACCCTACCTCACGCCTGACATGTTCTGAACACCCTAAACCCTCTAAGAGCTACTTTAAAGCCAGGGCCCCTTTATGGCACATTCCTACATGCCTAAGCCCTAGACCCTGATTGTAAGATTTTGAAAGACTGTGCCCCGAGGTTGCTTCTGGCCTCGTTGCGGCCTGGAGAACCTCGAAACTCTTGAAGAAACCATGATTTACCACAGCAAAAACCTAAAGCATAAACCCCCGAAGCCCCCGAACCCCTATATGTACACCTTTACAACTCCCACATCTTCGGGCCAAGTGCGTCTGCTGCGAGAGCTTAGCCTTCGTCTGCCACCGGATGGGTTCGGTCAAAACCTCCCCAGGTTTCAGGAAAAAGGGATTATAAGGGCTCTAAGGGTGTTTAGTGGGGATTTGGGCTGAGGGCTCCTGGACAACGGGCGGCAGACGGATTGAGTGTTCTGAGTTACAATCTCGGTTCTCAGAACTTGGCGGACTTTGAACTCAATCTTGTACATTGGGTTGTATTATACTACGTTAGATGTCATGTCGCAGTATGATGTCTTAAATTTCTCATTGTCTGATCGACAACAGCAAACGCATCCCAGGACTTTAGGGATTAGAGTGATTAGTGATCAGTGTTCCTGTGCGGAGCATAAGGTGACACTCTTCTAGGTTCCGCAAGGTTGCCCACGTCGCGGCAGGATGCTTAAGTAGGATAAGATACAAAGCCTCATCGCAGAAGACCCGGCACCTCCACCTGAACCCTGAAGGCCGAAGCCCACAAGAAGGCCCGGGCTTATGTTCAAAGGCCCCTTCTTTCTCTTGGGAAGCAAACTAAATGCAGCTTCTCCTCATGGCTGCGGCGCATGTCAAAAAGCTCTTTTCCCATAGCTTCGGGTCCCGGTTCGGAGGGCTCGGGCTGCGGAGGATCTGCTCAAGTAGGGTGTGCGAGCCTACTAGGGGCATCAAGGGCTTCAATAGAAGGCGGCCTTCATCATGATGTCCCGCGTGTTTTTGGAGTCGTACCTGCCCACGGGGTTCGCACATGGTGTCCAAGAGGCGAGGAGCCCTTGGAGAGAAAGCAAAAGTCAAACTGCTTCAATCGGCGCCCACAGCCCCAAGACCCTAAACGCCCAAAGTGGCAGCAGAGCTCAAAAGCGTGCAGCGGCGCGATCCCATCAAGGAGGTTGCAGGACGTTGTGCTGTTGAGGCAAGCTTCCCACATGAAACCGTCCCTTTCTCCTTCTTCACCCCGCCGGGCCAGACAGACACTAGAAAGAGGGCAACTGCGATGATTCGCCCGAGTTGCGGATAGTGGCCGTACATGAGCAGGTACATCAGGACGCCAAAGGCCCACATGTCGACCATCTGGTTGTATTTCTGGCCTTCGAAAAGAAGTGCATACAAGCAGGGTCAAGCTGAATCTCTGAATCGTGCTTTGCAAGTCGTCTGGTGTTGTGAAGAAGGGGCCCTTGGCATATGCCGATCCGCCGGTACCATCAGCCCTGGAAAGCAGCTGAACGCGAAGCTCTACAGCTCAAGTCCCCACGACTTCTCTGAATTTAATGCGAACAAAGACTTGATTGTAAAGTGTGCACCGCGACCTTACATTGCGAGAGTATCTCTACATTCAAATTTACATATGTGTGTATCTATATATACATACGCATACATACATACCTACACATGAATGCACATATAATATATATATATATATACACCTCTATACATACACACACACACATATGGTTCTTCTAAATCTCAGCTTTAGGACGACGTGGGCTGTTAGGGTCGAGGATAATGAATGTAGATCGTACCAGTTCCCCTCACAGGAGTAATGTAAGCAGAAAATATCCGGGAAAAGGGAGGTACGGAGTGTTGCCTGGGTTGGTGCTACAGGAGCACCAAGAACGATGACTATAAACATCAGACAGAACCACACACTGCAAGAGAGAGAGAGTGGAGCACTGAAAGACACAAACTGCACTGCGTCATTATGCTCCCTACAGGGTCAATACCAGATGCAAAACACAACTCCGGCGATGGCCGTGTGGTGTATGCTTTCCCATGTGTGCACGCGTTGTTCGGACATGCTGCTCCTTGCTTCGTCATCATTGCCGGTTGTTGAGTTGTTTCGCACATGCTGCAGGCCAAAAACAACTACACTGAAGGGCTGTTTATACTTAGAATAGTTAGAATCACAACGACCGCTGCTAGCGGCTGCTTGCGTTGTTTGTTCTCCGGGTTACAGCGCTAGATCTTGGCCACTTTTCACTACTGTTGCCAAGACTCTTGTGATTACGACGGTGCTATCATTACGATACCGCCAGTCTTCCTTTGCCAGTGCCAACATAACCATACAGTAGGCCTTCTCTTGCTACAAGACCGCCCAGGTCTTTAAGATCTTCTTGCGGTCAACCCCAGCAGCTTCACCGATCATGGTGATGATGTCTTGCGTGTCATGGAGCTAGATGATGCCCCACTAACTGAATTAAGCCCTAATTCCTAACACGAAAACTCTCTAAAGTTTCAAAAGAGCATCCCTAAACCCTAAACCCCCCTACACCTTCACCCATCTCGGCTAACTGAACATGTCCGGGGCCGGGGCCGATCAGCTCCGGAGCTAAGTAGTGAGGAGAGCCACAGATCTCCTCGCGCGTGAAAGGGAAGTCAGGGGACAAAAAGGCTGCCGCCGTTCATAAGACGCTTAGGGCCTAGGGGATTTTGGAGTTGAGTTTTGTGGAGGGGAGATCCGAAGTTAGGTATTTCAGGGGTTGGAGTTTACTCCAGGGATTTCGCTGAAGCTGGGGCGGGCTGAGGATGGCAGAAGGGCACAAAATGCAAGGAGCGTTCGTATCGACATCATCGAGGAATGGGACACATCTCGCGCAGGTTGTCGTGCCCCATGACCAAAGATTTCTCTGAAGATCCTATCGAAACAGTCAGCCCGTAAGTACCGCCCCCCCCCCTTGAGCACAAGATCTACCCTGGTGACCAAGCCTGTCGCAGGGACAACGGTTTGAAGCCCCAACCTGTAACAGGTCTAATGTAGGGGCCTAACTAAATACCTATACTTACTATATTTATAGTATCATGGGCCCCAAAACCCTGTTCGATTTAGAAAGGCCCCTAGATCAGCCAGATTTGCCAGCGGCTTCCCTGGACCCCAAGCCCCGAAGCTGGCCTTAAACCAAATTCCATGGTCAAACTTCACGGCCATCCCAAAGTCGATCATTTTGACCTTGGGCCCGCATGAGGGGTTCTGCTGGTTCCTAGTCCCGGAAGCTCAGACCGTCAGCTGATGGCCCTTCTCCCTCATTCATCGAATTCTGCTCTGGCTTATAGGGTTTAGTAGACTGTATCGAGTCCAACATCAGCGCTTCCGGACCTCTGGAACCCAAACTCTTTTGAGGCGGGGACGACCGAGGTTGGCGATTTGTCGGAAAGCAAAAAATTCTCCGCCTTTGGATGCAAGCGTGACGGCTCTCATGCTTCCGGGATGCTGACGACAAGGATAGTTGAATGTAAGGATCCCTGATGTTCATAGACACCCCAAGTGGCAGGACATGAAGACCTCCTACATGATATACCCCCATATGCTAACTTATTGTTCTTATTCTTGTTACCATATTCGATGTGGTTATGAATATTAGTGATTATTTGTGCTGTTAGTTAGTAGTATCAATCTCATCGTGGATATTTCGCTGGTGAATACATCGTGGCACTTACTCATTTACTATCTTTCAAGCACCTCCAGGTCCGTCATTTCCCCGCGTGAGGGGCTCAACTTCTCGCATGCCGGTTCCCCACCTTGATGTCGCGGTGCATGATGCTCTTGCTATGGATGTAAGCGATGGCTGCCTCAGTTTGCATGTCGGAGCCCTTTCTGGCTACAAGGCTGTATCGTGATACAGGATTCCTGTTCCCCGCACGACACCAGAACTTGGTGAACCGTCAGTATTTGGTGCAATGTGCCACGCAGGCCAGCAGAGTCCGGGGGGTTAAGGATCCTTACCTCAAAGACATCTACGTTCTCCATTTGCAATGTGCTACAGCGCACGGATACGTTTGCCGGCACGATCCATCCCAACTTCATCGCGCTCACCCTGGCTGGGCTTTGGCATAAACCCTGAACCCATATGTGGCTCAGAGATAGAATTTGAAATCTCTCGCGCCGGGACTCGCTTGGCCCCCAAACAACCCCGACCTCTGGAGCCTACACGCTCCAAAGTTTCTATGCTATTGCTTCGTCACACTCCTTCCTTAGGGTAGCTTACATTCGTTTATACCACAATTAGTGTTATATATATATATATACATTACAAGCAATTAGACAAGTAATGTTATTCACATACATGCATACATACGTACATACATACCCCTCCCCCCCAAACAAAAAGTTGAGGCCTTATCGACTCTGGGCTCCCCTTTTTGCTTCGGGGTTTGTTTTCGCAAGATCGTCCACCCTCAGCATTGGAGCTCCCGTTTTCCCCAAACTCGCAGCTTAGAAACTCTAAACCCTAGCCCCTCAACCCCAAGCCCTAACCCCAGACCCTAAATCCCAAACCCTTAAGTACCTGGGCTCTCACAACTCGCCTGCAAGCCCCGAGTGAAAGCTCCCAAGACACAAAACGACCTCCTGCCTGGTGTTTTTAAGCCCTAGTATCCCTAAACCCCGATATTTCAGGTGCTGTTTTGGGCACCTTCTTCTCCCGCCCAGTTAAGGTTGCTTGAACCCGCGCTGCGAAAGCCCCTGGCCCGACCATTGCGCTTGCCGACACAATGACATATTTCAGGCTGAGGGCATCGACGAACCAAGAATCCGCAACTAATCTCGAATGAAGCCAAGGGGCCAGCATTTGGGACCCTAAAGTTGCTGCGTTCGCTTCTGTGAATCTCCGCAGCTCTAGGATTTTCCTGAGCTGGGTTCTGTCCCAGGGCGTAGGTAATCAGCGAGCACCGCGGGTCTTCCAGGGTTTAGGAAACAGACGCAGGAATTACCAATCCCAAGAACCCTGAGACTGCTTCCTGGCGTGGAATCCTTGCAGGTCCGAAACGATGCAGAGAGTAGCCAATGTAAATGCAAGAGTAGGATGTGACCCCGGAAGTGGGGCCATTTCCCTTTCTTACGGGGACCTTGTTTACTCTGGGTAAACTCCATGGTGACAGGGGCCGGAGGATACTCTGTGTAGTGACACTGACTACAATTCTTGATGATAACGATGATGATGGTGCTGGTGAGGCTGTGTATGAGCTTGGTGACAATGGTGGTGTGGATGATGTACCCCCGGCCCCATCAAGGCCATCTACCCCAGCTGGTAGTTCTGGGCCAGTCGGGCCTACACTTACAATCACCAGCAACCGGCCAGGTGTCGAAAACACCTCCCCTCCGCGACAGAGATCCATCACCTGATGTTCCAGAAGCTGAGCAGTGAAGAAGTAGATATACATGCGGGTACGCCTGTATGAGTGTATGAATGTGTGCCTCTTTGTCAGGAAGCAGTGATCACCAATAGACAACGACGATGGCCAGAGAGGGAGGGAGAAAGAGATGAAACAAACACGGACACACGTACACACTGATTGAAACCACAATGGGTAGAATTACGGATATGTTTTGGTGTAACAGCGCACACACAACACAAGGAGCGGAACGGACGCCAATCCCCACCTTAGTAGCAGCGGGACGGCGCCACGAAGAATATCAACAAAGGAACAAACCCGGATGGACATGTCACAGGTGCTGGATGACTCGCTGAAGCTTCGTCGAAGGCTCTCTGTCAGGCTTTAAAAAATCGTAATCGTCAGATGGCAGCTCTTAGCCGTGACAAGAACAGGCATGACTCCACACGAAGACTCTAGACAAACACTTCCTTTAAACAGCGCGCGCTTCCCACAGTCGCTGATTGATACCGCGAATATCTATGTTGCCCTTCGACACAGGGTTGCAGACACGCACACTCACACAGACAGGCAGAGACAGATAGAATCAGATAGAGAGAACAAACAGGAAGCGAGAGAGAGAGAGAGAGAGACAGACAAACAAACGAACTTCCACATCTTCACAGCTGAGGCCCAAGAGCTTCCACTTGGCACTGCTGAGCTTCTGACGACGTACAGGAAGTGCACATCTTCATAGACGTCCCAGAAGCGGACCTTTAGTATGAAAATGCATGAAACGTGGCAAACGGGTGCACTTTAAGATTAAGGCCTTTTGGACTTGGGGGGTTGCTCTTAAAGCTCTTGTTGACCTTTGGGAGCCTGCACGACCATCTATATAAGCCAGGCAAGCCACGAACCACCGACTGGAGGGATGCTCGCCCATCCGCCCTGAAAGCTACCTAGCCCTACTCGGAAGGCATAATCTAGGGGCCTTCATAATTAGAATACGTAGGGGTTTGGGGCCCATTATACTATACTTATATTGATATTTTAGGCCCCTATATTATTGAGGCAAGATCTTCAACCTTCAAGCCACCACAGCTGACGGCAGCCCTGCGGCAATATTGTCATGCTTCAGGTTCTGGAGCAATGCCACCTCGGAGGGAGGTCCGCCATCAACTGAACATCTGCACAGAAGCATGTGGAAATCCTGTCAGTTCCCGAAACCCGATCACAAACCCAAAAGCTGTAGCTTAAGAACGTCGACACCCTCCCTGTCTGGTCCGTGCCTCCTGCCGGAACATGGCGCTGTTGCCTGCTGGTCAAACAGGCGTTTCACACGACTATTGAGGGTTAGGGTGCACGGGTTAGTGACTACCAACAGCATGCATAAAGCCTGAGGTGGCTGTTATCCCTCCAGAAAGGGCTGGCAATCCGAAGGGCGACCATGATCCTATCACCAACCCCGTCACGGAGAATACCCCACTCTGCATGACATTGCATGCTTTGTCTGACATTGACATGGCACTTCCAAGCCGACTCGTGCAGGAGAACTTGCCTTCACATGTGTATATATATATATATGTATGCATATAAATATAAGTATAAATATATATATATATATGTATGTGTGTCAAAGATATATCCTTGGGTAGCTATACCAAAAAGGCAATGTTTGGTCATTGGCATGTGGAGTCGCACGGGCAAAACGCCAAGCAATCCCGGCATCAGTTTTTCGTTATCATTCATCCATCTCCAAGCTTTGCCACGGCCACAAGTAGTAATGCTTGTAGTTCTTCTGTTGCCATCTTGCATTTTAACCCAGAGCATCGCCTCTCAGATTCATTTGTTTACTAGGTATACTGTCTATTCATTTCGGCACAAGTGTTGCGTTCTTATGTAAGCACTACTCACTGCTCCCGGTATCAGGTCGCACACTCTATGCGACAGTGTGATTGCTTCAAAATTTTCCCGAATTGCTCATCGAAGACGTGCGGCACGAGGTCTTCTCCAGCTGAGTGAAAGCAGGACGTTCAGAACGGGTCTGGATACAAATTCAGTGATTAGCTAGCCGATCAGGACTTGGACTATCGGCTGGGGGCAGCACCAAAAAAGTGCGAGCCGAGCCACTCCACTCACCGCCACCCTCTGCATCATCATCCCTCTCAATAATCTTCACGGCTCTGACCTTGTCCTTAGCAGGCAACATATTCGAAATGTGGCCAACATGCACAGCAGCACAATGAAGACAACCAGTCCAAGTTGCGGGAAGTTCCTTTAGAATTGCTTCCCGCACCTGCAGCAGGCCAAGAAACAACTGGAGTTCCCCTGGGGGGTGCATCCAATTTCGGGCCCTACTCTCACAACATTCAAAACGCGGGTGATCCGTTGAGTTTTCTTGGTGACGATGTGATTTTGGTGATGTCAGAGGAGCTCAGCGACTGCGGAGCCTGAAACGGCCGCGGTTTAGGGTTGAGAGCTTATGCATCATGTTGGGAGTTTCCGAATATAAGGGGTACTTTCTCTTGGGGTTTTTATAATAAGGATCCTACTATTTGGGGTACTATATTAGGGTCCCCTATTTTCAGAAACCCCCATGTTGGGACAATGATGGTTCAGACAATGGGTGCAGAGTGTCGAGCCGCTGTGTCTCCGTCCGGCCTGGCCGAATGAACCGCTCCCGAGAACCTTCCCCAGCTCGTACTTATCCCGGATGTCCTGACGGCAGGTCTCCAAACCTCCTGCCTCAACCCTAAACCTACCTATAGGCCCCATAGTAGTTCCTTCTTGGGATTCCCAAATAGGATTCTATATATGAACCCCAAAAAGGAACTACTTTAGGGCCTATGGGTACACCCATCCCGCGACGCAAAAGTTCTGGAACCTTAAACCCGGGATCTGGCAAGGGTCAGGCGCGGCCAATTAGAACCCTGAGCCCTCTCTCTCCCTACCTTAAGAACCCAAAACCCACTTTTTTGTAGGTTCTTATTATAAACCCTAATATTGGATTTATAGAGAAATAAGGTAGAGCCCTAAACACCCTAAACTCGAAGGTCCTCCCGGGGCTTCTCCGGTTCAGCCGGAGCTGTCTCGCGGACTGATGCCTTGTCGCCGCCTATCGCAGCGCAGGGGGCTTCTGAGTTTGGAGCTCAAGCCTTTGAAGAGCCCGGGTCTTAGGGTTCAGCGTTCCGGGTTTAGGGCTTTCTTCTAGATTTTTTGTGTTATAATTGGCGGATCAAGAAGGGCCCCCCAAAACATATAGGGGCCTTAAGACTCCTTAAGAATTAAGAATGAAAGTCAGCTTTGGGCTATACAAAGAAAACGCAGGGACTATAAGGGGCTGTGATGGGCTATGGTTGCCAATCAATTGCGAGTTGTGAAGACACCGATATCTATGTCATGCATCCTTTGGCACCACATCTTCAACGTTTTCTCCTTCCTGCAGCCCCAACCTTATGGCCCCGCTATGGCTCAAACTCTCTGAAGCTGCGAAGCCACAGAGCCCCATGAGCCGGAAAATGCAGTTTTGGTTCAAGGTTTCGACTGGCACGCTCACACAGGGCAGGCGCGGAGTCCAACTAACCTGCTATTCAGCCATGAAGTCCGAAGGTATTGTCACCAAACCCACAGGCTCAGGGCTTGGGGTTTAGATGTATCATTGCAGGCACGTCCCAGTCCTTCTGGTCTCTGCGATGCATTGCCCATTCCGCACGCGCCTCTTCGCTCGGGTTGGCCAGTCAGCTTCGGGGTTGTGTCGCGGGCAGGGCTCTCGCTTATGGAAGCCAGGATTCTGCACTATATCTTCTTTGTGCGCTCTTGCAGAATCTTGCGGGAAGGACCTCACTCAGACCTCGCTTCTGACAGTTTGCCAGCCTCAGCTGGTACTGGTCCCCGACCGTTGCACGCACAGGTCGGAGTATTCCAAGCACATCAAAGACCACCCGTTATGGGTCAGCTACAGCTATAGTATATACTGCATGATATATACAGTATTCGATGCTATCTATGACCCATTAGATATCTAGTTTCGCTTCAAGCTCGCGCCCAAAGAGCTAAAGACGATTTACTTATCATTCGGCACCCTCGGGCACTGCTCGTGCAAGACTGGCTGGCCTTCGCCCGATTATAAAGCCACAGGCGCGTGCTTCCCCACACAGAGTTCCATGTAGATTCCAGCCTACTTAAGTCTCCATCCCTCCATAGATAACATGCAAACACATACAAGATGTATCTATATGTATACTCTATATATATGTATATATATATATATATACAGCTAATGACGTTGATGTTTCGGAGCAGGGGTACAGCAGGCCAAGCAAGCGCACCCGCCACAGCAAGCTTTTTGCCTCAGATTAAGCCGACTGGAGTGCTCTCAGGTTGCACCTTACAAAAACTCGTCCCCTGCACGACCCTGAACCTGGCCTTAAGGCACCTTCAGGTGTCACAGCGCCAACAACTGCACCACGTCCGTGTTCCGGGCCTCGGACAGAGGATTAGCTTGGCCCGTGGATTTCGGGGTGGAGTTTACCGCGCCGAGGGCTTCGCCGCGCGGCTCTGCTGTCGCTCGCTTGAAGCGAGGACTCGCAAGGGTAATCAGGCCTGGCGGCCAAGAAACACATCTGCCTAGCCCCCTGCAGCAGCAGAATCCAGCTGCAGCAGCAGCAGCGACGGCAGCAGCAGTAGTACTAATAGTAGTAGTGGTAGTAGTCGTAGTAGTAGTAGTCGTCGTCTAGTAGTAGTGGTAGTGGTGGTTCCTCACCGTCCTGGCCTCGTGGGCGATGCGCCTTCAGAGCATGGCCCACTGTCTGCCCGAGCCGAAAAGCCGACGTGACATGTCTACGTCACAGACGTGCGCAAAAGCCTACACCTCACATACATCCACACAGGGGTATTAATGTATGCAGGTTCTGTGCAAATACATACATGTATGATTGCAACAACACACGGCTTGTCTGGCGGATGTGTAAGGATGCGCGCGTGTATGCTGCATCTGTGTTCCAGTCGAGAAAAACGATACAGCACACTCTATATGATCAAGACAAGGAAAACCCTAAAACAAGCTACTACTGTCAATGACGCTGCTGCTTTACAGTACCGTGCGACCGCATGAGAACGGATAACGCCGTCGTAAGTCTATTCATGCAGTGGCCGCAACGTGCAAACACAGCTGAACCGCACGGAAAGGTGCGCCATACATGATCGCCAGAAAAACCAAATCCAAATGGTAAACTTTCTAGGAAGCAATGGTACACGTCAAGCATTCGTCGGAAGGCTGGTGTTCTATCGAAGGCTTTGTAGCTTTGCGGCAGCACTCGACGGAAAAGACTTGTGGTGCTGATGCTATACGCTCAAGCGAGGCCACCTCGCCTTACAAAACTCGCCAACAGGTCGGCTTTGCCAGGAACATCGAAGCTCATTTATGCTCCAACTACACCAAAGCCCCGCAAAGCCCTGCAAGCACTTCAACGTCGAATGAAATCGGCCCGGCACCGGAAATCTCGATGACCAAGCCCCGCCCAGGCCTAATATCAGAACATCTTGCCACACAAACCAAAGCTGCGAAAGCTATCGACGTCAAGTTGCCTTGAACCGCCAACTACCCGAACACAGCAAAAAGTCGACTGAGGAAAGCCTGGATCTGATGGACTCTCTTCAGCTCCTGGCATCCAAACAAGGTGCAACGGACTGGATGTCTGCAGGCTTGAAGATTTCTAGGCTTCGGGCCCTTAACCTCCCATGTTGCAGGAATAACGATCAAAATGGTGGGTCGGGCCGTCAGTTTATTCTTTGCATCGGAACGAGTCGTCAAAGGTCCAGAAGGAGTACCTCTTATGCATGCCCGAAGATTCCGCAAGCATGCTGCTCATGCAGGAACGCTGGTTCAATAAGACCCAGTGGAAAATGATCACGACTTTTAGATCTTGCGGGATTAAAATTCTACAAGATCGAGGCCCACCAGAACTTTGAAAACCAAAATGCTAAGCCGACTGACAGTTCCGATGTCAATTGAACGTTAGCTGATGTTGCCGGGTTGAACTTACTGTAGTTGGCCTGCCATCCCCCCTAAACCCCAAACCCATGATAAGAACCAACTTGTGGCTAACTTAGCTTCGCCTAGTGACCTAGCGACCGCAAGTGAGCCGGTCAAGGACTCTCCTGAACGCAAGCGCTGGCTCTCAAAGCCCCGGATAAGGGAACACGGGGAATGGTCGAAAGCCTAGCCAAATGCTGCGGAAAAGAGCCCAGTACTATTAACATGCATAACTTTCATCTTAATAGTGTTCTTGTTCGTGTTCGTTTTCTACTTACTACCACTGTTATCTTATATTGCTGGCCTCCTGCTGCATTTCCAGAAGGGCCCTGGTCTGCTCGATCTCCGCCTCTCACGACATTCACTGTCACCGGAAGGTTTCGCTTAGGGTTTCGGGATTCTGTTGGGGACTAAACAACGAGGGGTACGGTGTATCATGCAGTAAACTCACATGAATGAATACACAGAGAATGTATCTCCCTTTCTCTCTCTCTATACTCTATACATGTATACATGTGTATATATATATATATATATGTATACACACGAAGAAGGAATAGGATTACCAATTATTCCGAGCCACACATTGCACAGGGGTGGGGTTGGAAATCCATCACGCACATCTAAACCAAAACCTAAGCCGTAAACCAGCAAACCCTGAACACCTTGACCCTGAAACCGTAAAGCTCTACCCATAGGCCCTAGAGTAGTTCCTTTTGGGGGTTCATATTTAGAATCCTATTAGGGAATCCCAAAAAGTAACTACTATGGGGCCTATAGCTAAACCCCAAAAGTCCGGACATGAAGTTCTGACGCGGCGTGATCCATGCAAGGCAACTCCTCCACAATTCCTGTACACGTGTCCAACACCCCTCAATTGCAATAATATAGGGGCCTTCATAATTCGAATAGGGTTTTGGGATATATGATTCTGTAACTAATTATAAGGAACCCTAAGGATTGATATCGGTAATTCTAAAGGGCCCCTATATGAAACAGCAAAACCTCCGGTCCGCGCTGCTCCATGGCCGAAGCTACAGAGGCACGCTCACTGCTGCACGACACCTCGGAGTCTCTCGGATCACAAGGGACCCAATAAGGGCTGGTGCCTAAAGGATGAGCTCCTTACTACAAGGAGCTCTAAGTAGCTTAGGAATTTGAGCAATTTGAGCCCTAAGCCGCCCTGAGCCTCAAAAACCCTAGGTTAGGAACCCTAAGCCCGTAGGTTTAAGAGCCAGACACCCTGCACCTCAAACCAAGTCAGACTTTATGGAGCCCCAAACCGCAAGCCCCTACTAGTAGCTTTAAGAATCCCTCCAAAAACCCAATTTTTCAGACCCCGCCGCCTGTGAGTCCCAGGCCAAAGCCCTTCGGAATGATCCCGGCTTTTTGGTTTGCTGCCCGCATCACAGCCACTTCCTCCCTCTCTGCCAGCTGCTGATAGCCTTGGGGACTAGTTGATCACGGAAAGGGTTTTGATAGTAGCTATTTCTTAAGAATAAGAGTGTTGATGGGAATATAATGCTTTAGGGTTTGGGGATCGTTAGGTCCGCAAGGAGCAAGGGTAGCAAATCTTCCGGACTCCCATGGACGTCTTCCAGAGCACTTGGTAATTTGTCTGCTTCACCTTGCCGCATCGATCACAAACATAACCCAACAGGTAGTCGTACTTCTTTGGCTTCATAACGGACTTGAAGCCCTCATCATCGAACTCATAGTGGGGAATGGGATCGAACTGTTTCAGCAACTTGACAGCACGGTTCTGTTCCTTGCTGCTCTTGGCGCTGCGCAGCACATCAATGAGCTCTTGCTTCGTGAACGCGGTGCTCTTGATCGTCTTCTTTGCGCTTGGCATTGTAGGGCGAAAGCTACACCTACCGGGAAAAAACACTGTGTGGCTAGCCGTAGCCCCTTGTGCCAGCGCGGCGGAAGCTGCGGCTTGGTCCAAACACATTGCCTTCCTACTCTTTTCCCGAGATTTGGGATGAAACTGGCAAGCATGAGCTCTATACACATCCTCTGCTCAGTGGGAATTCAAACTCCAAGTGAGGCTTAGCTGAACCTGCACCCAACGACGTAGCCACGGAGCAAGAATCCCGAAGCTAGCGCTACACTCGCATGACTAATCACATGCCACGCAGAACGTCTGACCTAGACAAACCCCAACAGCGAACAGCACGTGCGGTGAACGGCTATCGCCTCTCACATAGCTATGCCGACTGATGATGATGGTGTCCGCAATCATCCACGTAGGCGGATTGAGCTTGCTTCTAGTCCCACCTGCCTTGGCGTGACGATGCTTCAGCCATTACAGTAGCATGTTCTTCGCATCTTTTCCTGCAGACTGCATTGCTGCAGGTTGGCGAAATATGCCGATAGGTCTTCGGAAGCGCACCACACTACACAATGATGCGCCCCCGTTGCCCACAGCCTCCTTTGCGAAGACTCCTACAAAACCGACCGAAAGCAAAAAGCAAGACTACGAGCGCTAACCATTCTCGAGACATAGCATACTACGGGGCCATCAACCTGCTGCTTACTGCCAGCCTAGCGCTTGGAGGATAGCGTCCGGGAAAGCCAGTCCAAACCTTCGTAGAGACCGTCACCGGTAGTGGCGCAAGCAGACTGGATGAACCACTGACGATGCCGCAGGTTGTGCAGCCCGAGCTTCTCCGTGACTTCCGCTGCGGTCATTGCATTTGGCAGATCCTGCTTGTTGGCGAAGACCAGAAGCACCGCATCACGCATCTCGTCTTCATTCAGCATTTTGTTGAGCTCCTCGCGGGCATCTTCGATGCGATCCCGGTCGTTGCTGTCAACCACGTAGATCAAGCCGTTCGTACCCTGGTAGTAGTGGCGCCAGAGCGGTCGAATCTTGTCCTGGCCACCAACGTCCCACACCTTGATTCTGGACAGGCAAGAAGTCTTTATGTTGGGTTTGACCGTACGAAAGACAACAAGACTAGAATCCAAACACGACAGGCTCAGCGCCGGGACGCTGTGAATGACAAGTTCTTGTACTCCACAGTCTCAACATTGAAGCCGATCGTAGGAATCGTGGTCACCACTTCGCCCAACTTCAGCTTGTAAAGAATGGTTGTCTTACCAGCCGCATCTAAGCCGACCATCAAAATACGCATCTCCTGCTTCCCGATGAGCCGCTGCCATATCTTCGTAAACGCGAGACCCATAGCTCAGGGACCTGTCTTTGAGTAGATCGGCCGACCGCAGAGCTGCCTTGAGCCGCGGCAGAACCGAAAAAGTCCCCCACTCGGAAAAACCCTTCACTTGTTCGGGCTCTGGGCTCTGGGGCTTTTGACAGATGCTTTGTCGGTGTAGCTTCGGAACAAGTACCCGCTGACGAAGCCGAGCGATGTCGACATCGCAGAATGGTCTTCTTTGTGTTGCTCTGGAGGGGGGTGGAGAGTGTTTCGAGCAGCTAACTGGTAATCGTAATCCTAAAATGAAAGATGGCAGAAATAACAGTTTTTTGTCGTGGATGCTAATGAGAAACAGGAGCATCAATCATAACAGGTCCTCCTGGAACAGCACTGCAACATCCCGACCCGCTCAGCTCAAGCTAGCAGGATGCAAGACTTGAGACCAATGTAGGGGCCTTAATAATTAGAACAGGGTTTTGGGGTATGTTGCACTAAAAGTATAATAGGGAGCGGCCAAAATAGTATGGTCAATTATCTAGACCCCTATATGAGGCAGCTTCAAGCTTCGAACGTTTGGAGTTTCAGGATGATCGGATTCTTGCGCTCAGGGTGAGGACAACGAGTCTCCTACAGGCATGAAGAAGCACTCCGGCCAAAACCCCGGGAAACAAAGCCCCAGCGTGCGTCGACTCAGCTTACTAGGCGTGCTTAAAGGGCAGCGACTGGGGGGAGGCGTCATGCACGTTCCTCCCCCTCGTGCTGCTACCAACGACCGAGTCAGACATAGTCCGGATGATGGTCATATTGGTCATACTTCGCATTCTCACCAACATAATACAAATAGCTACATTGGTTACAATGAATTCAGGGCCGGAGCACGATTATATCACGGGGTCACAACACAGACATTAACTACGAGGCACCTTCAGGATGTTCAGCACATGTGGCACCCCTCCCCTTCATGGAGCCTGGGAGTCGTGCACCTGCTCCTGAGAAGTTCCGCTGTAAGAGCTCTAGGCTGCACAAAACAGTCTACAGGGCTACAGGGGTTTCTATGTACAGTTTGGGTAGTATGTACATGTATACATTTCTGTATATGCAAAATAAACACATTTGTATATATACATATATATATATATGTATATGTATACGGGTATATATTTGTCTACGGTCCAGCAACATTTTCGAGAGGCACGCAAGCAGTGTGCGAGAGCGCAGCAATGTCCATTGTCAAAGGAGTCAAAGGAATTCCTTTCCCAACCCCCTCGGTCTCCTCGAGCAACCGCTTTTCCAGGTCTGCCTTGTTCGAGCCCCGGAGCGCCTGCGCAGCGAGACTTAGGGAAGGGGGCGCGGAGGGTGCGGGCTTTGGGGGCATAGGGCTTATGTCTTATGTCTCGAAAGACGATGCTCCCAGGGTGCGGAAAACCGGGGCTTGACAAGGGTCGAGCTTAGGGTTTCATGTCTTGGTGGGCATTCCAGCGAACCGGTACATAAACAGGCAAACGTATGGATAGATAGATCAAAAAATTAAGTAAACAAACAATGAGCTCTGCCATAAATCAGAGCCTCGCCTGGGCGCTATCAGCTGTGAGGGCTGCTCGCTATTTCGGGACGTTCTTCCGTATGGTGGTAGTTACAACGGAAACGCTTGGACAGCTCGGGCCAGATTGATCAGACTCCGTCAAAATCCAAGCCTTTGGCTTCGCTCACAGCTTTCTCCGGCGACTCCAACATGGGATAAAGCTTCTGGGCTGGAGGGGTTAATTAGAATGAAAGCCCAACACACAAAAAGTAATCAGAACATGGGTACAAGTACATCCAGCAACAAAAGCACGGAAACCAAGAATAACTTTAAGAGTGGTTGAAGTTTTGCGCCCGGACAAACGAGGCAAGATAGTCCAAAGCTGTGCGAGGCAGGATGGAACCCCACCTCGCGTGAAGTCCGAATCCGAACTCCTGAATTCCGAAAGCGCCAGCTCCGAAGCCAATATAATGCAATATCGTAAACAAATAAATAAAATACATACAGATATGTGTAAATCTAGGTGCATACATCCATACATATGGTACCCCCCCCGGAATCCACGCCTTTAGT
>CAJNDV010032687.1:20349-33850 GCA_905221635.1 Symbiodinium sp. CCMP2456
AGGCAAGGCAAGGCAAGGCAAGGCTAGGCTAGGCAAGGCAAGGCAAGGCAAGGCAAGGTAAGGCAAGTAGATCGGGGGTGTGTGTAGGTTAGGTGGATAGGCAGGTCGGTGGTGGGTGGGTGAGTGGGTCGGTAATTAGGTAAGTGCACAGCATCAGAAGCCGTTACGTACGTACATGTGTGTCTGGCACCTACCCACACCTGCATCTTGATACGAACTTCAGTATACTGCCCTACGAGTACCTCCAACGGCAAAACCAGAAGATAAGCACACGCACACAGACACAGACACAGACACAGACACAGACACAGACACACACACACGCGCGCGCGCGCGTGCACACGCAAAAAATAACAACCACAAAGGAAGCAGATCAAGCTAGCTTCAGGTCTCTCCAGGTATCAACACATCTGCCATTCCTATGCAGGCGCATGAAGAAGATGAATTCGCCCCCCAAAGATGCAACACCCCGGCTGCCTGAAAGCGCTGGTTCTGCTCTTGCTCCTGTGCTTTGAGAGCATCCTGCTCCTTAGTACTTTGGCTTGGCAATTGTACCGCGCACCCACTCCCTGAATTCGTAGAGAGTTGCTCTTCAAATGGTACATTTTCCGTCTCGCAAGTCAGAGAACTACGCTCACAGGCGAGGTTCGAACTGGGAATACGATGCCACTTGCACAGCGGTACAGGCCCGAATAGACCTGAACCCTCAACTGCCGGACCTGACTCTACATCTCAAGGGCAGAAGACAAGGCCTCCACCTGAGGACCCGGCCTGACGGTACTGGCTGTCCAGGTTCTGCCGCATGTCCTCCATCTGTGTGACGTAGGCCTTGCGGATCTAAGACCGGAAAGTACTTGAAGCATGAAGTCCCAACTTCATGACTTCATGCCAATCCTGCAAACTGCGCGGAGACTGCAGACAGAACAGGTCATCCACAATGCCTGAAGCTGTCAACCGGCTCTACACGCCCAAATCTACGAGAATTCAAAGCGTATAATTTTACAGTGCCTGCTAAAACAAACGGGTTCTTGCATCTGTTGAGGTCCTTGCGGGACGAATTCTTCATCTAAGCTCTCACAGGTACATCCAGAAATCAAGACTCCAAGCTTTTCGGAAGCTGAGAGTAGGTCCACGCGCTGCGACTCCAGCTGTTCTGCCGCGGCAGCCAGGGCGTCGCGATGTGAGGCTTCTAGCTCCTCCCACAACCGGTTGTGCAGCTGAATGCTATAACATAGCGGTTTTAATATCTAGAACACTGTTTCGGGATATGCCATATATATTCTCGCATGGTTGTAATAAGGAACCCTAGGAACTATATTGGTGGTTCTTCCGGCCTCTGTGTATGGGGACGATCAGGGGTGTGGCGGAGCGATGGAAAGGACGTTTGCTGCACAGCTCATAGGGTTTTACGACGTCCACCCACGAGCCAAGCTGCTAGCCCAGTGGTTCATGTGGAGCAGGGGTGCAAGCATGAGGAGGACCTGATGTAGATAACACCTTGTGATCACAGTGCTGCGAGTTCCTGCAGCTGCTGCTGCTGTCGTGGGGCCACTGCTACTACTACTGCTGCTATTGCTGCTACTACTCCTCGCCCCTCCATGACCGAAGTCTCTACTCGTGCTGGGGCCGTGCATGTCCTCAGTTTGGACGGCATGTCGGCTGGACTCGTCTTCCAGCTTCGCCTTCAGACCTCGACAGGTGCGTCAGGAAGAAGCGCCAGGCTGACTGCCAGTCGCAAGGACTCTAGGGTGACACTCCTCTAAAGCCTCAACAGGAGAGGCAGGGAGAATGCTCGTTAAACAAAGACTAAGATTGCACTCTCGCTCGTAGGCCCAGGTCACGCTCGGGGTCCGGCGTTGGTTCTCAGCCTCCAGCTGCTCTATTTGCTCCTTGCGCCCAGGGCCCCTCAATACAAAGTTCCCTCCTCTGACACCCCCTGGGGTTGGGGTTTCGGCGCTCACACCCCGACAAGGGCCACGATTCTCAGCTTCAGGGCTTACAGGGATTTGGAGTAGAGCTGTCTAGACTGTACAAGATTCGATGACGCGAGCTTCTGGGTTCGATGATCGATGGGCGCTAAACACAAACAAATCGAGGCTGGCAACACACCCCGCGACCCCTACACAACGGTTCAACAGCGTAGACTGCCCAAGGGGGAAGGCCGTGCTACCATAATGCACAACTCTCGGAACATGAGCTCTGCCGGCGCAGACAACACCCAGATCGTTAATCCAAATGTGGGAAGGCTTTTTGTCGGTCTCTGCTGTGTGCCGTTCAGGGTTCGCTGTCGGCATCGTGAAACACCATCATGATATTGTTGGCTGCTTCTGCTTCGCTGGAGAGATGGATGAGCGATGGATAGCAATATTCAGAGGCCACAGAACCTATAGAAGCAGCAATATTCACGTTAGCGCGCCGGAAAGAAGCGCTTAAAAAATACATTTGACAGCCGGTCTGGCTATTAGCCCGGCTGCACTCAGGCACATGTAGCCCGGCACTATTCGCATAGGTGACACCAGGTTAAACAAACGGCGTTCTAAAGTAAGGCGTCGAAACATGGACTCATTAAAGAAATGAAGTCAACGGTCATAAAAAGTAGCCCTAAGGAATAACATCGGTAATTACTCAGGCTTCTAGATAATTTGGGCCTTGGGCCAGGACTTTCGTGTGAAATTGGCCACTAGTCCCAAGCTATTGCACTCTGCGGGTGCCGACAGCTCAAATGTCAACAGAGTCACCTCGGCTCCTAGCAAACCTAGTACTTCCCAGTGGACACTGCAAAGGCACCTCGCAGTGTAGAGACAGCGCGTTTTTGTTGCTTGAATTCGTGCTGTCATGCTTTCGACGGAAAGAATGCTGGGAAGAGAGTTGTTGCTGTATTTATGTCGTTGTTGTGTCTTGGTCAGACCCTTTGCTGGGAAGGCCGTGCTCAGCACTAGCGATCAAGGAGACAGCATCGACGCACCCGTGCTACACACTCCGTGGTATAGTGATATACGGACTTTAAGGGGCACCACTGAGATTGAGATTCCTGCTATGTTGAGAGCATCTACATGACACCTTGAGAAGCTTCTTCTCTAGCATTTTCACTTTGCGGAACATGCCAGGGCCAACAGTCCATTGAATGTTGAAACCCGCCATCTGCAAACCCTTACATCCCAAACCCTAAAGCTCCTAAACTCGAAACCATGAACCCCTCCCCCCCCCAAAAAAAAACAGCAGCCATATATATATATATATATATATTTCATGTATGTCATTCCTGAACCCTACACCCCTGAAGCACCATGTCTCTGCTGGCCCCTAGATGTTGGGAGGACCAAGGGCCGGCGAGTTCGGCAAGCGGCCCTCCTGGCCCTCTGGCACTGATGGCGCTGATGCTCCGTTGCCCAATTTTATGGGTTTAGGGAACCCTACACGGCCCTAAACCCTCCTAACTTTAAACCTTCAAGATGTCAGAGTTACTGTCGCATTTAAACTTTAAACTCTAAACTTTAGATATCTTATGGCTACTCTTTCAGGGCTTAGCCCGTAGATCACATCAGAAGCTGACAAGCTTATGGAATGACTCCTTCATACAGGGAAGGACGTGTTGTGGTGGCCCTGTCTTTGCTACAGTACCCAGGGAGCACGTATGTTTAATGCCTGTAGACGGTACAAGTGGCGAAAACACCGCAAGTATCGATTAGCATCGCATTGATCATGTCCATGTGTGTGTTAAACGCTACAGAGAAACCGGGGGTCCAGTTTTGTGATAGTTTGTCTAGTTCTTTCATGGGATATGGCACCATGTATAGTGCAGGTTTACATTACATGCTCCGAAGCAAACCCAACACCGCGAATTAGGAAAGTAGCAAGGACCTTCGAACCCAAGTTGCCATATCAACCAGTGCTAAGATCCAATACTTGTGGCGGGCGGATATAGCACAGCTTATTTCTTCTCACCTCAACCATATTTGAAGTACCATGTGCATGATATCGGGTTGTATGTAATATCTCTAGTGCCAGGTAATGCTCAATCTTTTTGACCAAAACCCTGACCCAATACGGAACGAACACTTGTTCGGCACTGAATATTGGACAATGCGTAGCAAATATTGGGGTATTTTAGATTGGTATGTAGACTGGCATGCAGCTAATACATCTAGTTTTTAACATTCCTCCACTGCTCGTCTGATACCTACCTACACACACCCTGCCCAACAAACGATATTAATGTTGCACTGAAGTGAACAATCCGCTTAAACACATGCTTGCTAGTAACCTAGTGCTGAGGTAACATCTAGACACCAATGTGAAGAACCATTCATCAGAGATTAAGCATGGGTAACCAGCATATATACGTATTTTTATGTTACTGTAAGCTAAGCTGTCTACTGTTTCATTAACATTCGATCGAACATCTACCCAACCTCATCTCTGATGAGAATCTCACGAACCATTGGTTCTGCATGTAGCATGATATGACTTGTCCTCAAATGAATGCTGTGTTCGTGCTCTTATCATGGTTTAACTTTTCACAAAAAGTCTTCGCTAGTCTTTTCACAAGGCGTCCGCCAATAAGCTACCATGTGTTCAATAACTGTTTATTTAACTAGACGGACTGAATAGCCATCCATCCAAACCTACACCTGATATTGATTCATGAACACAGCTTTCAGACACTATCCATGGACCGGTAGCGATTGGATAGTAGCTGAATTTTCTTAACGGCTATCACGCGTTCAAACAGTTCAGTGACCGCTGCTTAATACTATCCAGGGCTATGAGATTAACTGTGGTTACATGTTGCCCAAAAGTTCAACTGCAGATTGCGTATCCCATTTCATTGGTTAAGCACTTGCCTGTCATCGCTTTGACACTACTTGGATGTGATCACATTGAGTTTACGTATACTTGTACCTTAAATGTGCTCGAAAGAACAATGGATAAACAGCCGACATACTGATAACTTAACCGTGAGTAGATGGGTGATCTGAGCGGAGATGAAACGATGTAGAATGAAACATATTTTGATGTGATACGGCCTGGATGCCAGATGCTTCACCAGGCTAAAGACATGTATCGCAAATGCTCAGTACATGATTAACAGTACCTAAGTTAATGAGCTAGCCCTTTCTCCAGAAATCTGCAACCGAAGGCAACAGCATTCTCAGAGGGCTTGTGGGAATGACAGCAGCTTGACTGCAATCACCCCGCTGCCTTGTGTACTGTTGACTGTCCCATCTGCCCCATATTTTCACTGAGCACATCCACATATTGAGAGAACTTCCCAACGATCCTTTCGAGATGCTGAGCCGAGCACACACCTATGCCTGGAAACTCAAGCTCTGCCGCAGAAGCACGCAGGTGGCGTGTAGTTGTCCGCAGCCTCGCGCAATTGGAGGACAATCTTCTGAGCAGATGGCCGCTGCTGATGGCTGATATGCCAACTTTCAGCCATCAGCCCCCGCAGCGCGGCATGGCACTCTGTAACATTTGGCCTCGGCTCCTTGCCCAGAGAGAACTCTCTCAAAACAACTTCTGGATCTTTGGATATCTCGTGGAAAGGGTGCCGTCCGGAGCTCATGAAGAACATGATGAGGGCAAAAGCATAGATATCCACCTTCTCGTTGTATTGCTGATGCCTGACGACTTCGGGCGCCATGTATAGCCAACTGCCAACTCCACCGGTCATGATGTACACGTCACCGACCACGGCTGCCATCATCTTCGAAATGCCAAGGTCTGCTATCTTCACTTCGCCGTGTCTCGTCAGCAACAGGTTGAGCGGCTTGAGGTCCCGATGAACGATAGGCTCCTCTCGGGTGTGCAGAAAGCTGAGGCCACGCGCAACCGCTAGACTCCACTCCAAGACCTGATGGAATTGCGGTCGCCAGGTGGGCGTCTGGTGCTTCTTTCGCATGGCCATGAAGTGGCGCTCCAGATCTCCACCAGGCATGTACTCTGTGACGCACAAGACAGGAGAGTCCCTGTCCAAGCAGGCTCCAATGAACAGGACCAAGTCTGGGTGCCGTAGGGAGGAAAGGAGCTCGATCTCGTGCAGCAACTCTTCCAGGAGGTCCTGGTTGACCTCCGAGGCATGGAGCGGACGTGAGGCGGTTAAATCGAACTTCTCCTTGGAACTTTTTCGCTGAGGTTCGTCTTTCCTATCATAAGTCTCCGGGACCTCAACGCATTTCATCACAACATCTGTACCTTTCCATGTAGCCAGGTACAGTGTGCTCTTCAGCGTTCGGCTGAGCTCTCTTTGCATCTCGAGCTCGCTTCGACGAAGCTTCCACCGAGCGTCCGCCGCCCGGCCAAGGAGCTTGCTTCTGCGACCCAGTTTCCTGCCGGAGTCTTCTGTGGACAGCGACTCCTTCGTGTGCACCGGAAGGTCGACGACTTCCACATCCTTGGTCTCGCACGTCTCACCGATTCGAGCCTGTTGCATGCGGAGATGATCCTCGTCGCTGAGGACTGGCATCGCATTCACGGAGATCTGGCTGCTGTGACGGGAGGGTATCTCCTCCAACCCCACCTCAGGGGCCTCCTCTGCGACTCCTGGATCTTCCACATGGGCCGCCTTCGGGCTTGGCGAGCTTTCCACACAGCACCAGAACATGGCTCGATGAGTCGAGGATGGAACAAGGAAGCCAAGTAACCTCTCACTTACTTTCTCCGTGCTGGGGCACATGCGGGGACCTGCGCAGCGGATCTAGAATCTAGACAATGGGCACTACTGGTTGCAATGAGCCCTTGAGCCGAAGTTGAAGGATGCCGCATTCGCGGGCTTCAACTTATGCTTGTGACCATGTCTGGTGTGCCTCTCTTGCCCTAACACTTAGCACCTCAGACTTCACTTCATGCCAGAAGGACCACTCATGAGCTAAGATGAAAGCCCAGATATCGTATTTTGCAGTGTGAGACTCTCCGCTTCTCGGCTCAAGGCATGTTGAGGACTTAGGGTTCTTCATGGTTGGCAGCTTTCAGTCTAGCAAGTCCGAGGTATGAGACGCCGAAAGCGAATTGTTGATCTGCCTTGGCAGAGGCCTACGCCCTTGGGTGCAAAGTCGACGTCCGCGAAAACACAAAGGTGACCCACGTCTTTGTGTACGATCTCGGGTAAATAATCTGAACTCCACCGATGCAAAGACGACTCTGGATTCGTAGCGCCCTGCACAACCCAATTCTGAAACCTGGTGTGCTCTCTCTGTTTTTTTTGAGGGGGGAAGCAGCGGGCGTCCCATTCTTCGGCTTCATCTACCCTTTATTGGAGCTCGCCCTTTTGCAACGGCCTTGTCAGATCTCGACCGGACTCATAGGAGCTCGCACTAAACCCTGAACCCCTAAACCCCTGAACCCCTAAACCTACTGAACCCCTAAACCCTAAACCCCTAAACCCTAAACCCTAAACCCCTAAATTCCTAAACCCCTAAATTCCTAAACCTCTAAACTCCTAAACCCCAAACCCCTAAATTGCCCCCCAAGCCCCCGGGAGCTCCTTGAGCTGTGCCTCGCTCCGCTGAAACTCGCTGGCCTGGCCAGGTCCCAGGGCAGATCCAAGCCCCCAGGGACTTCAAAGAGTAGGAGTTTCAGAAAATTAGGGTACCTTATTTTGGGGTCCTTATAATAGGGATCCTATTAATAGAGTAGACCAACCAACCTAGCAATACCGAAAACGTACTTTATTAATATATATATATATGCATGATCTACCAATCAAGCTATCAATACCTGCAAACTTCTCTAATAGATACATGACCTACCAATCAGCCTAACAATACCCAAAAATTGGGTAGTAGATTGTTGGGCTGGTAGGTAGATAGCTAGCTAGCTAGATAGATAGATAGATAGATAGATGGATAGATAGGTAGATAGATAGATAGATAGATAGATAGTTCTGTATAAAAAAATAAACATAAACACACATATATATATATATATACATATATATATATATATAATGTATACATACATGTACATCTCGATCCTATATACGATGAACCGATTTGTGAACACTATCTTTTGTTCAAGGGGCCCCGGCCTGCCGCTGGAAATCAGCTCCCTGGGTCTCGGCATCCTGCTTGAACTTGGCCACCTCAACTTCATGCTGCGTCTGCAGCTGCTCCTCAGCATCTTTGGCCGAGGTGAGCTGCGACCGGAGCTGGCGCAGCTCCTCGTTGTGCTGCTTTTGTATGGCCGATTTCTCCTCCTGCCACGCCTTCTCCGCCTCCTGCCGGAGGTCCTCGGCTCGTTTCCGCTCTTCCTCGGCGGCTGCGAGCTTCGCCTGCTCCAGCTTCTGTCGCTCCTCTTCCAGGCGTCGCTCCTCGGCCTCCTTGGCAAGGCGGATCTTCTCTTCCTCCAATCTCCTCCTCTCTTCCTCCTCCTCTTTCTGGAGCCTTTCCTGTTCCTCCTTGTCGCGCTGCTCCTGCTCTCGCCGCTGCCGCTCCTGCTCCTCTCGCGTGGCCCGCAGCTTCTCCAGCCTCTGCCGCTCTGCCTCGGCCTCCCGCTCATCCTCCGAGTCCACCTCGCCGTCTTCCGTGGCTGCCCCGGGGTTGGCGGCGATGTAGGCCCGGAACAATCGGCTGCGCTTCCGCTGCCCGGGCTTCATGCGGTTCCACAGGTGGACGCGGGCAAGATACCTGCGCAAACTGACAGGCAAGGTGCCATGAAACGTGGAAGTTGCATGCTTCACGGTCCGTGCCTGCGAACAACCGCCTGGACGAGGATGGCCTTGCTTCGGATCATGACGAAGATGGTGCGGAAGATGTAGACGCGCCAGGCACGCTGCAGACAGGGGTCAAGCATGAAACATGTACAGCTGCAAGGAGATGCAATGAGCTGCAATTCCTGAGTCAAACTGAATTCTCGTAACGCACCTGGATCTTCTTGGCTGAGTTTCCAAGCATCGCCATCCGCATGCCTGGCGCGAGCATGCAACTGCGACTGCACATAGTGGCATTGCACAGCCTGGCAAGTGCCCCTGCGGTGCAATGCGGACTTTTTCGGCCCGCGGCTTAAGACAAGCTCGGGCGTTGGCTTCATCCATGGATGATCGTAGCTTGCAAAGTGCGCCGGGCTGTGCTGTGTGCAGGAGGGCCCCAGGTCACATTGAGGTCTCTTCAGAGGGGGAGAGCACCCAGCTCCAGCTTCGAAGGGAAAGTAGTCAATACCCGGTACACGCCGAGTCAGCTCAACTTCTCGGATTCCTGCGATGCCACTGTTTCCACCAGGCTCACCCTGCCAGAACGCACGTCGGGCCGGCGATGTCGCACGGAGGCAAAGCTGGCAGAGGTCGCCATCGGCAAGACGCACCCAGCCGAGACCTGCCGGTGCACCGGCCGACGAGATCGGTTGAGTGCCGTGGCCACGAACAAGGAGCCAGCAACTCTCCACCGGCTGACCGCAGCGCCCGCAGACCGGTGCATGGCTCCGTTTCTTGGACTTCGCATAGCGCGAGGCTTTCGGCACTGGCATGGTGGCAGGGCAAACGTTCACCGAATCGAAAGAGGCGGCGAAGTCGTCGAAAAGCATCCAAAAAGATCCATCCTGCTGTCCACTGTCTAGCCTATGCCCTCCACGTTGGCAGATGTCTCGCGCTACATGAGAGTGGAGCTTCCAAGCATCGGACCCTCGGCACCACCGACCTCTCCATTCTTCCTTGCCCCAAGGATTGCGCAGCCGAATGAATCGCAAGCTATGTATTTCTTGAACCTCCAACACCGAATATGCATGGCCTTCGATGAGGCCATCATCCCTGCGTCGTTCAGTCATGCCCCCTTTGGATATGGAAGCGGCCAGGAGGAAGTTCGCCTGTTCGTAGTATGCCAGGCGTAGAAAGAACTGCTCTAGAGGAAGCGTCCGGTTGGTGATTTCCAGTGCGGCACCTTTGACATGTGATTTCGACCAGATGGGCGTCTTGAAACGAAGCTTCCTGCAGGGCTTTCGTGAGACTCCAGCAACAACTCTTCAACTCGACATCCCTCTCGCTAGAGGTTCGATGCGAGAACTACCCTTGCCCCGCGTGTCGATGAGGGCCTACAGGTGGCGATGGCACTATGATCCAGGACTGCCAGGGCCAGAGTACCAACACCCCACCTATACACCTGCATTACAAAGAGACCATCCACTATATACTATACATAATAATCCAATCCCATTAATATATATATATATATACTCCCCAAGACCCCAATAGGTTTCAGGCTCGGCCAACCTCCAATGAGCTCCTTCCCGCTGCCACCGGAGTTGCTCGCGTTGGCCGGTCAGGGCTTGGAAGGCCAGCTCAGGAACCCCACCTGTGCATTAAAAAAGCCCTGCTGCTGTGGATTGCAACCAAAAAGCTTCACGTTGCGAATCGTGGGCTGGGGGGTCGGCTCAGCTTCGTCAAGAGACATTTGTAGAACTTGATTTGTTTATTTGTTGTGCTCGGTTGTTCTTTCTAAGTATTCAAGAATCTTGCTCCATCCTAAGACGCCCGGAGTTGAAGATCAGGTCGCCTTCCAAAGCGCCGTAGGACCCAGCCAGCTTGGCAAAGGCTTTCCTGGGATTTGGTTCATGAAGGGTTTGGACTCTCGCAACTCGGACTCTTGCAGCCTGCAGGGTTTTTGACGCGATAGAGACGGTTTTTGTTAGTTGAGTTCTTGCGGGGCTGGGACTCCGCAGTAGGGCTTCAGTTTTAATTAGCAGAGCACGTGGGTGTAAGATGCAGGCATTTCTCCTTGACGGTCGTTCTTTGTTTTGTGCTTGCTTGCGCGTTCTCGCCTGTTCCTTCTGGCCCTCCTTGCGCAGGACCGAGGGCAGAACCCCTATAAGTATAAGGGAGCACGCCCTCTTTTGGTGGTCTGCTTGGGGTGGATCAGCTGGCCGTATTTCCCCTCGCTCTCCCCTCTGGCTTTTCGTTTCTCCCCTCTCTCCCTGTCGCTCTCACTCAGCCCCGGTGCAGTTCAATGTTGTTGTTCTGACTTTGCACAGGGTTATATTATGTCTCCCCTGTGCAGAGAAGTTTACTGAAAGCTTTAAGTCACCATGACTTTAAGCTTTAAGTCACCATGAAAGCTCCGGGCCCCGGAAGCCATCTCTTCGGCTAAGCTGCTCCATGAGCAGGGACCACACTTCACCTTCCACAGGTTGTGAAAAGCAGGGTTTGTCCCCTGCAAGGAAGGTGCCAGGGCCGGCCCAAACAGGTAAGGAGAAGCAGGGCACCAGGTCATCGATCTCGATCGATCGCCAACCTTGCACCGCCACACATCTCACAGCACGAATCTACCAGCAAAGTGGACATAAACACAGGTGTGCTTCTAATACAGGTCATACAGTGTTACAGTGTGCCATACATGTTTACTTTTTATTGTGCGCCCATGTTCACACAGAGAATGAACTAGAAAGAGAGAGAGAGAGAGAGGTAATGCTAGAAACAAGACACAGTAGAATGTCAGCTGCGACCCAAGATGCCGGACTCGGTGTGGTAAAGCTGAACCACATACCGTCCGTCTGCCGACAGACTTGAAGGTTCAAGCAGCATCTCAACGTGACCAGGAAAATCCGCGACACAGGCCAAGGCCCCAATGAGCCAGCAGTTGCCCAAGGAGCCTTGCCGCACGTTGCTGGAATATTCACGGGAAGAGCCGGCGGCGGAATGCCCAAAGAGGGTTATCCGGCCTTGCCCGCGAATGTTGCTCACACGAGTCCATGCGATGTCCACCGGAGGCAACCGTCGCGCTGGCCCCAGCGATGCCTAGGTTTCCAATAACAATAACTTCTGCATCATGTGGGTAATCCCCGAACTTTGGTCAGAGACTCCAGCCCACAACACATCCGGAAATACCCAAAAGCCTCCGACCTACGCGAAAAGATGCTTCTGCTCCAAGGATGCTTTGTTCGGAGGAAATGCATCGTCTACGAACCGGTGTACTGCCTCGCAGTAGACGAAATTGCTCCTAAGCCACTCCCGCTTGGTCTTTGCCTTTACTTCTTTTCTTACAGCCATGAACCCATCCATCTATCCCTGCACACCTACATGCAAGAAAACACACTCAAAGACCTGCACACGCATACACGCATGCATGGTGAATTCCTTTGGTGAGAGGTGGCTTCATCATTGGTGCATCTTCAAAGGCAGAGAGTTTCTTCGTCTCTTCGCCTTACATGAAAGTGTATCATGTCAATTACATGTATTTCTTCCTCGCACCAGAGCTGTCGTGTTGTTGGCAACGCTTCTCAACAGGCTCTTTTCGGGCGAGTATGCTTACGGCCTTGCAACAACGAGCCCGAACATCAGCGCAACCAAGCTACCCCATGCGCGACGACATCCTGATCCCCAACCCGACACGGAGCCCTCGACACACGACCAGCACCTCAAACCCTCGAAGCCCGCAATATGAAGTTCGCCAAAAACTTTCAGTCTCAGCCTTCCAAGACGCACGAAGCCCTCGACCCTTTACAACAGTGCTACCGCGATTTTTTAAAGGCAGCGACTTAACTTAAGCTCAGCCCCACTAAACCCTAAACCGCGTCCTCGGTCGTCTGCGTCTGTCAAGAAATCCATTCAGTCGCCACTTCCTAGATCTGTAGAATACAATGCGGCCGGGGGGGGGGGGGGGGGNNGGTTAAAGGCGGTTTTGGAGGGGCTTGAAGAATTTCAGTTTAGGTTACAGCAAAAAGATAAGGTTGTAGAGGGTGTTTATGGGCGGGGAACTTACATCGCTTTGGATAGCATATATAAGTTGCTAGAACAAGGTAGTGCTCGCACCAGTTACGGTACTAACACTAGACTAACATAACAAATCGTGGGGTTTACAAGGGTTTGAGTGTAGGGTTTTACGAACTACCAGAATAACAAAACTCTATATGTATTATGTAGCCATGGCCAATAATCAAAAAATACCTTCAAGAAAATCCCAAGCTCAGGTCCACCAATCCACAGCCTCGGCTTGGAAGAATCAGGGGTTGCCTCATACTGATTAAAATATGGTTGTTTGATCTATACTAATTATACTAGATCATGGTTATGATAAGGAACCCTAAGGAGTAGTACCACTATATAGTTCTACGTTTTGTTTGAGAGGCTTAAAGTTGCACCCTAAACCGGCCCTAAACCCAAACCCCGAGGCCCTCTAAACCCCAACGCCCTAACTGAGGATCTGCAGACCCGAGCTCTCTGCGAAATTTCGCTCAAGCTTGCTGCAAAGGTGGAGGTGCTGGACCAAGATAACTGACATCGGGATTTCGACTCGCAGTCTCGCATAAGGCAGGCAAGGCTCCACACACTTGGGGTTCAAGGTTTAAGGCTTTCGGGTTGAGGGTTTATGAATTTGGAAAAAGGGTTAGAGGTGTATCTTAGCACTACTGTGAAAAGGACCACTGCAGCAAAGAATAGTCTTACTTCTGCTACTGCTACTGCTGCTGCTGCTGCTGCTACTGCTGCTGCTGCTGCTACTGCCGCTACTGCTACTGCTACTGCTGCTACTGCTGCTACTAGTACTACTGCTGCTACTACTGCTGCTACTGCCGCTAC
>CAJNDV010032688.1:0-15653 GCA_905221635.1 Symbiodinium sp. CCMP2456
GTGCGAGTGCGAAGCCCCAAACCTTGGAATCCGAAAGCCGCGAGGGCCAAGACCTAGCGAAACCTTAGGCAGTTGACATTTTTAGGGTTTAGGGTTTAGGGTTTAGGGTTTAGGGTTTAGGGTTTATAAATACTTCCATACTGCCGAAAGCCCATAGTCCTTAAAAATCTCCAAAGCTCCACAGTCAACCCCAGAGAGGGCTGGAAAGACCCCATAAGGCCTACCTTGGAGGCCCAGGGGACTTAGTAAATAGGTTATAAGTACAGATGGGTGGTTGTCAAAATTATGGTCCCTTTTTGGGTCCTTGTTATAATACGGCACCTATTATTTAGGGTACCCAAAAAGGGATCATAATTTTGACAACCACTCAGATATAAGGACCCTAAACGGAGCTACACCAATTATAACCTTGCATATAACCGACTTACTAAGTCCCCTGGGCCTCCAAGTAGTGAACCTAAAGAACCCGAGAGGCCCGATAGACCTTGAGCCTCAATCGAGCCCTTCTGGGGCAATCGCTAAGGCACCCTTTAGGGCTCTCACCGACATCTTGATCCGGCTTAAGTAGGGGCCGATGAAGTTCAGCAGGCCCATCTAAGTTTGCATTTTTCGGGCTTTGGGGGGGCGAGCCTGCAAGGTTTCAGAGACTCTCGGGTTAGGGTAAGAAAACTGCTGGGTTCAGTGTAGGAACAGACAGGCTGACGTCTCGAATCTTTCAGCACTTGAGCTTCAGTGACGCAGGGCTGCTGACAGTTCAGGATTTAGGCATACAAGCTTTCTTGAATGGTTTTAGTTCTGTTTCGGACTAGGGACTGTTCGTGCAGAGCTTGTTTCATATTGCCGAAAGACGCGAGAGGATTTTAGGCTACGGCGGGTCGGATGCACAGTTGTTCTGCCTGCCGGGTTTCTTGAGGAGCTTATGCTGGGTTTTTTGGGATGCATAGAAGAGCTTAGGATTTTCGAGTATAAACTTGAAGCAAGTCAGACTGGTTGCGACAACGCTGCTAACCTCAGTCTACCTTTACGCACCCCTGAAACCTAAACCCCTCAACCCTGAAGTTGTCAATGCCGAACCCGGAACCCCCATAGACCCAACGCCCCAAAACCAAGATCCGAAATTGCTAATACAGAAGCACACCTAGAAACCCGGGATCCCGAGCCGTCGAGCCCAAACTATTGAATCCAAGGCCTAAACCATCGCCATCTTGACGAACTGATGCTAAGCATGCAGCGAAAAGGCGGTGGAACCTGGAGAGCACTTCTGCTCGGATCTGCTTAGGACATCTTAGGGCCCTCCTAAACTTTGGGGCTTCGGATTGAAGCTTCCGGGGGTTTAGGGCTTCGCCATTTCCAGTATGATCCCCCCCGTTTCGACTCTTTTTGCTCGGCTCGAAGCCCTAGCAGGTTAAAACCAAACAGCAAGAATTATGCTGACACTAATTCCGAAAGTTTTCTTGTATGCTTTCTTCAGATGCAGTAATCAAGCAATGGCCATAGCATCTTCGCGAAACCTTTTCTGCCGCCCTCTGCAAGCCAAGGTGCAGCAGCCAGCCCCTCCTGGTCGGCACATTCAAGATCCTGGGCCTCGGCGCTGCAGGTTTGAGGGTTTACCAGGACCCCCCAAATGGCTCCTTAACAGAGCCCTTATGGTCAGGGTTTAGGGTTTAGGGTTTAGGGTTTAGGGTTTAGGGTTTAACCGTGGGTTTGGGGGGTATAATAGAGGGTTGTTGGGGGGTCTAGGTATGGTTGAAGTTTAAGCTTAGGGTTTCTGAGGTGTGAGGTTTGGGTCTAGGGCTCAATGGCCCCATCGGATCGTGGTTTCTTGCTAGGAAACAATACTTGCTTTGTTCTTCGTAGCTGCATGTGATTGTATGCGCGGTTTAGGTTCGTAACTCAGGAGTGCTCTTCCTTAAAACCCTAAACCCTAAACCCTAAACCCTAACCCTAAACCCCTAACCCTAAATCCCCATTCTTTTGAATCTCTACGTTTGGATGCCAAGTGCTCAGGCTCCCAGCACGTCTCGGTGGTTAGCTAGGTGTAGGAAGTTAGATACCCTCAACCTTAACAGGAATTCTTGAGTCCACAGTGACTTCTTGCATACTCCCTAACCCCTAAACCCAAACCCCTAAACCTCAAACCCTAGCCCCTAAAACCAAAACCCTAAAACCCAAATCCCTACACCCTAAACCCGAACCCCTAAACTCTAAACCCTAAACCCAAACCCCTAAACCCCAAATCCTAGCCCCTAAACCCTAAACCCTAAACCCCTAAAGTGCATAAGCCTCCAATCCGATCATTCTCACACAACTGAGATCCTGAAGCCGCAAGCGCTCACCCTTTGCATTGAACCCAAGCCTCAACTCGCAGCTGCAAGGCCTGCCTTATCCCCAAATGGCTTTAGGGTTTGGGGTTTGGGGGTCGACCTTTTTGACATGGGGACTTACATATAGAAGTCATAACAGGGGACCCTAAAAAAGTAGGTTATTTGGGGTCCAGGTAAACCCTCAACATCATCAACATCCCTAAGCCCACTAATCCTGAACTCGAAGCCCCAAGCCCTGAGCTCGGAACCATCGAAATTGAAATCCGTTCCCCCAAGCCCTATACGCAGCAATCCTACGTAACGCTAAACTATACTATCAAAACATAACAGTTATATACAACGATACACCAACAGACATTGCAATATACTATACAAGAACATACTATACCAGACACTAACCTATAAATTACTACCGCAAACTATAATTCACTCATACCATAATCCACTATAGCACACTATAACATACTCTAACCCTCCCTAAACCCTCAACCCTAAACCCTAAACCCTAAAACCCTAAACCCTAAACCTAACCGGGGCCCAGGCATGAAGATCTTGTGGCTGATGAGCTCCAGCCAGGCGAAGGCGAAGTTCGGCACTCTCATCGGATTCAAAACCTCACTCAGCTGCTCCTTATAATGTATAAGCCTTACTAATTAGAATAGGGTTTTGGGGGGGTATTATAATATACCTACACTAAGGAACCCCCAAAATAGTATTGGTAATTGTTAAGGCCCCTATAATAGTTAAAGGGCTCCTCAAAGTGCTCTAGGCTTTTATGTTTTCTGGCTTTAGGATTTGGGGTGTGGGACCTCACTGCTGAGCTGCTCCTTTTAAAGGGATCTATAAGGGCTGCTTGTAAAGGGTATGATGGAGGGATCTATATGAGCTCCTTTGAAAGGTATGTAGGGTTATGGGGTCCTGTAAAAAACACCTCACCGAGCTTCCCCGTAATACCGTAAGGGTTCTTTTCAAGGGTTTGTTTAAGGGCTCCTCTACAGGGGCTGTTTGGGGTTTAGGGCTTCGGGGCTGTTGAAAAAGTCCTATATGGCTTCCTTTAAAGGGTTCCTTAACTTGTTCTATAAGGAATCACCCTAAACCCTAAACCCTAAACCCCTTCCTTTAAAGGGTTCCTTAAATTATTCTATAAGGGATCGCCGGGGAGAGCTTCCTTAAAGGGGTCCCCAAAGTGTTCTACAAGGGATCTGTGAGGGGATCGGGGCTTGGGTAGGGCTCCGCAGAGATCTTTCGCAATGCTGCCGGTACCTTATATTACTGGCCTTGCAGCATATACTTATAGTTTAAGGCTTATGTAGGGCTTGGAGTTTAGAGTTTCGGTTCTGCGGTTCAGGCTTGGGGCGCAGGCCAAAAATCAGGGGCAAGATACTTCACCCTAAACCCCTAGACCCTAAATCCAAACCCAGAAATCCTGATGTACAGTTTCTGCCTGGACCCTAAATTCCTCGCAGAGTCCGCCGGTAAGCCTAAACCCTAAACCTTGAATCCTAAACCCTAAACCCTAAACCCTACACTGGGCCCCAGGCCAAGTAGCAGTCCGAAAATGCCTGGAGTATCTTCCAAGTCATCTGGCAGAGGCCGCGGTGGTGTGGGAAAACCGGAGCTTTGGCTTAGGCTTCGGAGTTTGAGGGTTTAGGGTTGAGGAGTTTGAGGGCTGAGGGTTAAGAGACTAAGGGTTAGGGATTAGAGTTGGGGGTATCGAGTGTAAGGGCTTAGGGCTTAGGGCTTAGAATTTAAGGGTGTAGGGTTTAGAGAATAGGGCTTAGGTGGTCTAGGTTCTTATCAAGAAACTGAATGTAGGTTACCATACTAGGGATCTATAGCAGATCATAGGGTTTCCTGAGTCTTGTTTCTGATCTTCAGTTCCTGAACAGTAACCCAGTTGTGTAGGGATTGGGAAGTTTAGGATTTAGGGCTGAGGAGTTTAGGGTTCAGGGGCAAGTGCTCTGGCTTCTCTAATTTTCATGAGGCTCTTTTCGGATCGTCCCTTTCTTGTCCTTTCCTCTCACTTTGCCGTTCCTGAGACTTCTGGTGCCCTTAATGTTTACGGCTCACTGCGTTTCGGACCCGTGAAGGCTGTAATGTAGGGGCCTTAATAACTAGAATAGGGTCTTGGGGTATCTTATACTATAGTCATGAAAGGGAACGCCCAAAATAGTATAGGTCATTATCAAGGCCCCTATAGTAATCTTAGGGATCTTAACTATAAAGTCATGAAAAGGAACGCCCAAGACAGTATAGGTAATTATATAAAGGCCCCTATAGCAATCTTGCTTTCCAGGAGGCGCTCATGGGGCTCCGTTGTAGTCACTCTGCTGAGTCTGAGCCCACGATCCTTATAAACCCCTAAACCCTGGAAACCCTAAAGTTTAGGGTTTTGGGGTTTAGGGTTTAGGGTTTAGGGTTTTGGGGGTTTAAAACCCCAAAACCCTAACTAAGCCCTAAACCCCTAACTCCAAGTAAACCCTAACACCCGGATTCAACCCATATTGAATCCTGAACCCTAAGCTAGAAGGTGCCTGAACTCTGAGCTCCAGTCCACACCAGGTTCTGGGTTCAGGGTTTAGGGCTTAGGGTTTAGGGTTTAGGGTTTAGGGTTTAGGGCTTAGTGGTTTAATGCAGGGGCCTTTATATTTAGAATAGAGTTATGGGGTATACTACTTATGATACGGAACCCATAAGATAAAATAGTATAGGTAATTATTAAGGCCCCTAAATTAGGGTTGAGAGCTTCGGGTTTCAGGGCTCAGGCGTGGGGCCACTTTCAGAGTCCATGGCAGGGATGGGGATCCATGATTCGCTGAAACACGCCGGGTTTAGGCTTTAGGGTTTATAGGGTTTAGGGTTTAGGGTTTAGGGTTTAGGGTTTTGGAGCAATGTTTGGGCATGAGGCGTTGGGATTTACGGTTGTCATCGGTTCGTTCGGTGGCACACCCCGGCTTCCCACCAAAATTCGTAGCCTGCTGTCTGGACCCAAAGAGACATATTGAGCCCTAGCTATTTGATCTTGCCACAATGGAGACAGTTCATTCCAAGCTGATGACAGCAACGCAGCACTTTACGGAGGAAAATGCGCCGGAAGAACATCGGAGTTGCCGGAGTTTGTGTCCAGCATGAGGTTCATCAGAATCCGATACCAAACACCTCGGCATTTGACTCGAAGACAAGTGCATCTGCTATGTTCTATGAGTACGACAGCCTATTCCCGCGCACTGAGTGTCTGCAGTAAGTTTTGGCCAAGAACAACAACAACGACAGTTTGCAGCATGACCGCTAGCCTTGTGAGGCTCTTGCATGGAGAGACTGTGGTCGCCATGAAAGTCAAATTTTACCATTATCTTAGTAGGTCAGCACGTTGATCGTCATCTACAGTTTCATCATCATTTCACTATCAACTTGTCCGGCGAAGAAGGGCGAGGAAAGCATGCGCGCAGGAAACCTGACATGCTCGCCAGATGAAGAGCGCCTTAAGTAATTTTCGTGTGTCATTGTCCATCACGCTATTTTCATCTCTCATCATGTGTCACAGCTTTTTCATCGTTTGGCGGAAACGAGCCGGGGAAAGTGCGCGCGGGAATCCTGGAATTTTCGAGAAAGCTTAATGTCTTCATGCTGTTTTCCATTGTTTGGCGGAGCGGTGCCCGAACGCTTCAAAAGCCAAAAAACTTTCATAACGAACGATAACGACATGATGCTGGATTCAGGGGGGAAGAAAAGACTAAACAAAATGAACTCCCGAATGATAATCAGAACGATGATGAAATGGCAGAATACATGTTTCCATCAAGATTTGCAGTCTGTAGATGCAAAGAATCTCATAATGCTAGCCAAAGGCAGCGCTAAACATCCTTGCCCAGCCCGCGCATTGACAGTGTCAATCAAGGAATCGTAACAGTACAGGGGCCCATTTTGCTATAATGAGAAAAGGAACCCCCCAAATAGTATTGATAATTATTTAGGCCCCTACATTCTGCAGAAAAGGGTTTGGATGTTATATTTCGCACACTGTCACGGGGGCACCAACACTGGCCCATCTGTAAGCTGCACTTGTAAACAGCAATCATGAAGATGATAGTGTCTTACAAGAAGCTTCATTAACCTGATGGCACATAAACAAGTGGCAAATCGTGCAATAAATTCGCCAGAACTGTCGGTGCGTGAGTGTATTGATCCTGTGTGTCTGCAGGCATTATTTCATGAACTTATGTGTTAAAAGTCAGACGTGCTTGTTTCATCGGTTATGTGTCGGACAAGGCTTTCTGTACAGAGTTTGGCTTTGCTTGGAATCTTCTCAGCTTCAAATTCGTTAGAGGAGTAAAGTAAATACCATAACACACAGAAACATGAACAAGTCTAACATGAATACACAACAAGACAGATATCTATGTATATACTGGACAAATCTGAAAACAACGGGGACAACATGGAAAGCGAGGGAAAGATGGAAAGAGAAAGAGAGAGCAAGCGAGAAACAGAGGGAGAGAGACAGCCAGACAGACAGACCGACCGACCGATGGCTGGACGGACAGACCGACAGAGAGCGAGGCAGGGAGAGAGGGAGGGAGAGAGGGATGGAGGGAGGGAGGGAGGGAGGGGCGAGCGTGAGCAAGCGAGCGAGGGAGGGAAGGAGGGTAAAAATCACTAGATTCACAGGTAGGTGGCTGAGAAGACTTTCACTACATATATTTAGCTCTGTTGGCTTGTCGCACTTTGGAGCATGGTATGCGGTGGAAAATCAGCACGGCACGTTGGTTGAACCTGTGCTCGTCGGTCTCAGCACGCTTGGTCAACGCCTGCGCCGGAATTGCGCTTCTAAAGTTTCCATGCTCCCATCTCAGAGTCTCGGAACCAGGGATGGAGACTTTGCTGCTGGTTGGGCTCCGATCAGGGCTTGGAAAGCAACAACAACCCGCAAGTGTGGGAGGTGCCTTCCCGATAGCCTGCAGTGAGCAGCGCAGAAGTGCTGTCGCCTGGCAGCGGATCATATTTTACCAGGTTCAGTTGGCATTGCGAGTTCCTCCTCCTGCTGCTGCTTCTACTAGTGCTGGTATGAGTACGAGCATCAGTATCGGTACTATCGCCGGTAATGCACTGATGTAGCAGCTTCATGCTACAAGAGAAGGCGTCGACCGGATCAAGCGAGATCCCTCAAAATACCTGTGGAAGTTTTTTTTGAGGGTTTAATCGCCGGAATTCAGAAGGTGCCTGCGGATTGTAGCTGAAGGGCCGATCTACGAAGCGTCCATCCGGACCATGTGGCTTCCTGTGCCAAGCGTTTCTGTGGGAGGCAGGATTTAGTCGGAAGGCGCCGGCTATTGGTGTATATATTTCTGAGAATAAACTGAACATCTTGGGGTCAAGCTTCACGGATAGTTTGGGTTCGAGGGCCCAGGGTGCAGTGATGCGACAGCAAATGCTACCAAAGAGTTTCTGATGATCACAGGAGCTTTTGGACTTTGGCTCAGCACTGCAATGGCTGACATTAAGCTATGACAAGTATGCGATCGCTACTGTTGTCACCGTCCTTTCCTTCATCCAGTTATAGCTTGACAAACAATGACTAGTGGCACGATAATGTAGGGGGCACCAGACTTGATGGAGGGGGAGGAGGAAGATCAGGAATTTGCAACAGCCACGGTGCTGGCGTGACCGCTCTAGCCGACATTGGTTCAAGCTTTAGGGTTTTATAGGGTGCTAATACCGACAACCAAGTCCGCACATCTCTGCTGTCAAGACACTGCTATATCGTTCGTTGCCGTGTTGCCTGTTGGTTGACGAACGATGATGGCTACCACTCATGGCTTCGGATTGGCACTTAAACCTCAAGCCTCAAACCCTAAAACCCTAAACATCCCTCAACTCTAAAACCCTAAACCCCAAAATGCTGAAGCCCTAAACCCTAAAACCCTAGGCCCTAAACCCTAAAACCTTTAAGCCAAACCCACCAAAGTATGCCAAGCTGCTTCATCATCATGATGATCAGATACGAGAAAGAGTCCTGAGTCTACCCATTGTCAGCACTGGGCATGCAACGAGATTTCTGGGCTCCGGCACCTTCTAGAGTGATTTTTTCTGGCGTTGGCGCAGGAATGTTCGGAACCTAAATAGGGTCGTCCCCATCCTTGACGAATGTCTTTGGGGTTCGTTGACGGAGGCACGCCACTTTTTTTCCTTGGCCACCTACCTAGCTAGAATAGGGTCGTGGGGTACACCATTAATAACTATAGCAGAGACTACAAGTGACTAGAAGGGTATGGAGTTCCGAATTATCTAGGCTCCCATAATATGCCGGATTGCTTGCGAACTCTCCGCCCTGGCTGCGAGGTGCCAAACCCGAAGAACACAACTCCTCAACCCTAAACCCCTAAACTCTAGAGTGGTTTAAGGCTTTGAGTTTAGGGTTTAGGGTGCCCTGAACCCCTAAAACATACAATCCAAAAAACCCTTAAACCCTAAAGCCGTAAACCCTTACACCCAAAACCCTGAAACCCTAAAACCCGAAACCCTTACACTCAAAACCCTGAAACCCTAAACCCCAAAACCCTTAAACCCTAAACCCTTACACCCTACACCCTAAACCCTAAACCCTAAACCCTAAACCCTAAACCCCAAACCCTAAAACCGCTGAACCCTAAAACCCAAAGCCTTAAATCCTATCAGCCCTAGGCCCGAAACCCTAAGCAGGACCCTAAATCCGAAGCCGTTTAGGGTTTAGGGTTTAGGGTTTAGGGTTTAGGGTTTAGTGCTGCAGAGGCTTTTGGCGGAGCCCGGGCGAGCTCTAGCCCCACAGCCGAGCGAAGTCATGCCCTCGGCCATCAAACGCATTTAGCCCATTTTGGGGGTGTTAGCTTTAGGGTTTTGAGTAGAGTTTACTGTAATTAGGGTCTAAGTGTCTAGCATCTTTGTTGGTGGTTTCAGGGTTTTTAGCAGAGTTTAGGGTTTACGGAGAAGAGTTTAGGGTTTGGGGGTTAGGGTCTCCGGGTGAAGGGTTCTGCGGTGTCTACTGTTTTCTTTTTCATAAGGGTTCTGTAGAGTTTAGGGTTTAGGGGCTCATCTGGACAAAAACCCTAAACCCTAAACCCTAAACCCTAAACCCTAGAACCCTAAACCGGGATGTTTCGCGGTTCTTTTTCGAGGGCGTTCAGACAGGATGCTGTGCAGGACGGGCCTGCTCAGACCCTTTTGTTTAACTTTACTGCTGCTGGTTCAGGGGTTTAGGGTTTAGGGTTTAGGGTTTAGGGTTTAGGGTTTAGGGCACGTGGACGCTATTATTGGAATACCGTATAGTATACGAACCCTGAAGAATGATGGTATTGGCAATTATTCCGGCCTCTACTTGACATTGGGAATGGCCCGCTATGTCTGGTGTCCGTATATTTTGCATGGGTCGACTTCTTTGTGCCGTTGCCTGGTGGGTTCTGGTTTCTGCACGCATGACTCGTTTCGACTTGCATTTAGGGAATTCGGGGCTTCCTTATGGCCAAACCGAAGATGGTTCTATATTATTTTGGCTACGAGTCAAATACATAAATCAACAAATACAGAAATCAATGACAAGAAAGCCTTCCATTGGTGTGTGTGTATATACATATGTATGAAAAATGAGAACAGATATATATATATATATATGCAAAATGAGAAAATATTTGTTAATCTGTTGAGCCTTGAATTGTGGCATCAGGTCGACTCCCAGACGCGCCCGCGAAGGGAGAAAGAGGCTGGCCGGTCAGTTGCAGCTGACTTGTGGCACCTTTGAGCTCTAAGGTTGTCCTGGGTTTTACAGGGTTCACCGGGTTTCACATGCTTATATAGGTTTTTCCCGATTTTGTGGTTTTACAGTTTTGTACTGGGTTTTCTATGGTTTTTGCAAGCTTGTTGAAAGGCCTTGGCACGTCTGATCGGGTGTTTGTCGAAGGCTCCACGGACTCATGAATTTGAGGCTTTTGGGCCCGAAGATCATATTCTATAAGCTACCCCGAGGCTCCATTGCAGTTCCTCCAGGGGATTACCTTACAATAAGATCCAAAATACAAACCACAAAAAGAACTACAATCGAGGGTTCTATAAAGGTTCAATTTGGATAGTTCTCCAAATTGGGGTCGCTTTTAGGGTCTATAAGGGTGCCGTACCATTTTGGGGACCTATAAAGGGGCCCTAAGCTAGAAAACCACCCATATGTCATGCGTGAGTTCTTGGAGGGTTGGGTTGGCCATTGATATCAGCAAGACCTCGCAATGCCACACGGCCCTAAACTCTAAACCCTAAACTGCCCAAGACCCTTAACTCTAAACCTTCAACTCCTCCAAACCCTAAACTCCTCACCCTATACCTAGATCCGAAACCCTAAACTCCCGAAAAAACAGCTAAACCCCAGGGTGTAGACTGCATCTGGATCTTGCAGCGAGTGTGCAGTTCCTTACAAAGTCCCCATAAGCCCCACACCCTGAAGCTTCACAATCCTCACTGCACATAGCAATTGCCATCTATATTCATGTAATATGAGACGACAGAATATGAATAAGAGTCTTGGAACATAATATAGTAGAACTTGGTATGATAGAACATCATGTAACATAAGACTTTTTCATCAATTCTGAACGGCAAGCACGGAGCCGTAATCTGACCTGGGACGATTTCTTTCGGGGCAAGCAAGTCATGCAAACCCGCGAATCTTAGGCTCGAAGTACCAACCGCGGAACACTGCATGTATATAAGCTGTATAGTATGCTCCGTCAGCTTTTTGGCGGTATTGTCGCCTGAACTGCCTCCGCATATTCCTGATCTTTTCTCCGCCTCCTTCAGGCACAAGTAGGCGAACAAAAAACGGTTTAGGATTTATAACCCTAAACTTATAACCCTAAACCCTAAACCCCTTAACTCCTAAACCCTAAACCCTAAACCCATAGGGTTTAGGGTATCATCCATCCAACCCTGTGAGCAGTAAGTACACCTGAACTTCAAGCTCTGAGCCCGAATCCTGTGAATCCCCCCCAAACAAGGCTCATATAGCAACCTCATTAAGAAACCTGGGTCTTTATTAGGGTTCTCATATAACATGAAGCCTACTATCTTGAGGTTATATGACCAGGGTTTCTAAATCAGGTTCCTACATTGCCAAGACCACTATATGCCTTCGAAGCCCACCCGAGCTCAAAAAGACACCAGGATCTCTCAACACCGGTTTAGGGTTTAGGGTTTACCTTCAGCTACCAAAACCTACTTTTTTGTATTAAATTCTATATTAGGGTTTATAATAAGAACCTACAAAAAAGTAGGTTCTGGTGGTCTAAGGTAGGGTTTAGGGTTGCTTAGGGGAACCTTCAGTCCTCAATCCTGCCTGGATCCTAGAGCACTGTTGCAAGAACCTAGAGTTTATGGACGGAATGTAGGGGCTTCAATAATTAGAAAAGAGGTTTTGGGGGGTTTCCTTATCATAGTTATAGTATCAGATACCCCCAAACCCTATTCTAATGATTAAGGCACCTAAATTATCATCATGAGGAAGTCGTGAGAAGTAGCCCGAAGAAGGCAGGTCTCCGAGGGCCCTAAAGCCGCTGAGCTAGTGTAGGGGCCTAAATAATTAGAATAGGGTTTGGGGGGTATATCATACTGTAGTTATAATAAGGAACCCCCAATAATAGGGTTGGGGGTATGTAATACTGCAGCTATAGTAAGGACCCCTCCCCCCCCCCAAAAAAAAAAACTGTTCTAAGTATTAAGGCCCCTACATTATACCCTAAACCCTAAACCCTAAACCCTAAACCCTACATTATTGCTTTCCTCCCCTCCCTTCGCAGATGCCGGTGCTTTGGCCGGAGAACTCCTGGCAGGGCAATGTCGCCAAAGCCCATCTGGGAGAGGGTTTAGGGTTTAGGGTTTAGGGAGAGGGGGGGACGGGGGGGGTTGGGTTATGGGTTTGGGGTTTAGGTTTAGGGTTTAGTGTTTAGGATTTGGGGTTTAGGTGAGCGGTTTGGGGTTAAGGGTTTACAGTGAGGGTTTAAAGGTTAAGAGGTTTAGGGCAACTGCTTCGTCCATTAAGAAATAACTAAAAACAATACATGTGGGTATTTCTCTAAATTAGGATCCCTTTGGGGGTCCTTTTTTCCGGGTGGCGTACTATCTTGGGGGCCTAAGCAGGGAACTTAGGGTTTAGGGTTAGGGTGACCCGAGTTTAGAAAGCTACCCATGTGCCTTTCACTAGGCTGCATTTGCTGTCGGGCAGAGGCTTGATACCCCGAGCGCCCAGGCACCTAATACGTAGGTCTTTTGGTTTTTAGGGTTTAGGGTTTTGGGTTTAGGGGTTTGGGTTCAGGGCTTTAGGCTTTAGGGTTTAGGGTTTAGGGTTTAGGGTTAAGGGTTTAGGTACTGTAGCCTAGTACTTTGGGGCGGTAGAGAAGTAATAGCTACTTGGGGCCTTCAGCATTCAGATCTCGTGGTTTCGGCCGATGGCCGGCTTTGGTAGGGGCTGAATATTTATACCAATACGATTTCGTAGGTCTCCTTGGTGTGCTTGCATTAGAAGATACCCCCAAAACCCTATCTATTTTTTGAGGCCCCCTTATTAAACCCTAAACCCTAAACCCTAAACTTCTGATTTTTGAGGCCCCTTTCTTAACCCTAAACCCCAAACTTCTGATTGTTGAGGCCCCTTTCTTAGACCCCCAAAAGACCCCCGATAAAACCTCTCGAGTCTCAACGGGAAGGAACCCCTTAAGGGGAAGCCTGTCCTCGCGGGCTTGCTTTGTCATATCCGAGGATGACCTGAGCTCAACCAGGGTTTAGGGCTTAGGGTGTATAGGGTTTAGGGTATAGGGTTTAGGGTTTAGGGTTTAGGGTTTAGGGTTTAGGGTATAGGGCCCTAAACCTTGAACACTAAGCCCACTAAGCCCTGAACCCAACCATTTGGAGTTTGACCTGACCTACGTCCCGAAGAGTAGGTCCATGGAAGCCGACTTAATAATAATGAGAATGTATAAGTCTTTAAGAGTGTAAGAGGGGCCTTAGTCATTGGAAGAAGTTCTTTGGAGTACATTGTACTACAGTTCGATGATATCGCATCTGTACATATTCGTGCCTTTATTGGTCGTACAGTAGTCTGGATTCTAGAGGATATCGGGACGGTAAGGGGCACATTCCTGAATGCAAATTGTGCAAGCTCTTTGAGGGTTTTGTGCTTATGGTTATAGGTTTGCAAGGTTTCAAGGTTTAGGGCTCAGGGTGTAGAATTGGGTGTTCAGGGTAAGGCTTAAGACAGGATCTATTCAAGCGTGGTAATGGAGGGTTTCAGAGGCTTTTGAGTGTTGTTGAGGGCCTTGGGCAGCTGCTTTTGTGTGGTTGAGCGGTGTTTCGGGGCTGCACGATGCTTTGCGCTATGAACCATGAACCTCCATAAACCCTCACAGAGCCTGGTGCACCCAGTTGATATAAGCCCCGGCCTGTTAACAACGCTGTAAGCCCATATAGCGCAGACCTATACGCTCTTTTGAACCACTTTATAGCACTGTACTTAAGATGTTCTACAAACCGTTGAAGACTTGAGCAAGGCTTATAACAGCCCTAGAAGACCTTGAGCAACACTACAAAACAATCTAAGGCAGTATAACACCTTACAAAGCCCATGCAGGGATTCTGACCTCAACTGCTGTTGGTCCAGGGAGAGGAATGTCGCTTGGTCCAGGGAGAGGAATGTCGCTTGCCGGGAATTGGGCCTATTTTGGTGAAAATGTCATCAATTTGCTGTTGAGTGTCCCGGGAGTGGGCAGCGCTGCCTTGGGGTGGCACAAACCTCGCCCTCCGCCAGCAGCCGGTGGAGTGTTGGTGGAGATGGTGGCAGGACAGCCATTGCTTTTGTCGCAGTCATATTCCCAGTGTGCCCGATGCCAGCAAGGCAGGATACTGGGCTATCGGCCTGATCGGAGAACCTAGATGAGCCAGTGGCCGGGATTTTGGACTTTCCTCAGCATTTCATCGGAGTGGACCACTTGGATTGGTTGGCCTGGTTTGGTCCTAAACCCTGAGCCCCACACCCCTAACCCCCTAAACCTGAATCGCCAACCCCCTAAACCCGTTGATGTGTTATCAAAGCCTCTAGGAGTCAAGACTATGGCGCTGGCGGGATCAGGGAAACTTAAAGCTCTCAGAAGGGTTTAGGTTTAGGGTTCAGGTTTACGGCTGGTGCATGACCTTCAATGCTAAGCCCGAAACTCAGAAGCCTTAATACAATAACGACACATCTTATTCCTCCGAGCCTCCGGGGTCCTTTTGTTAACTGGTATAATCGTGCGAAGCTCGAACCTCTAGTGACTCTAGTATAGGAGCTTAAATAATTCATTACCAATTTCTGTTCCTTAGGGCCCCTTTTCGTTATGGTATTGTATATACGGTACTCCAAAACCTTATTTTAATTGTCAAAGCTCCCGGTATCATAGAACCCTGCTATGGATTCCTTGTAGAACCTTAAGACCTCTATTTTAGCTGCCTGACACCTGGTCAGGCGCGCTTCTGGGACCAAACGCCGCACTGAGCTAGAGAAAGCTTCAAAATGTTCGATCCTGTCACAGCCCGATGAAGCTGCGGTTTAGGGTTTGAAGGTTCAGGGTTTAGGGTTCTGCAAGCTGACAGCTTGTGGTGCAAATTCGCATTCTGTAAGACGACCAGACAAGGAGCACCTTTTCAGTCATAAGCCTAAACCCTAAACCCCTAAACTCTGTAAGACCTCGACTTTGACACCTGAACCGCTGCTTGCCTGGCAGATGGTTTCAGCATCAACCCGTGGCTGACACTGGGCCTTCGCGAGCTTCGCCAAAAGCCCTCTGTAGAATGAATAGTTAGCAACACTGTTCCCTAGGCTTCCTTATTATCGTGATACTAGAAAGGAGCCCAACACCCTATTTGATATTGTTAAGGCCATTGCAGTATGCAGCCACAGAGAAAACGGTAAACCTTAGTTAAATCGGGCAGCAAGCCCGAAGGTCCTGGTTACCTAATTGGGCCACATAATATATGGTCAACCTACGGTTTAGGGTTTAATTAGGTTTTAGGGCCGACCTATCATTTAATTTAGCAGTTTAATTGAATTCCTGATATTTAAATAACAATCAAACAGGGAAGTATACCGTGAAAACCCTAAACCGTATATGCCTAAACCCTAAACCCTAAACCCTAAACCCTAAACCCTAAACCCTAAACCCTAAACCGCATGCTTCTTGACATCAAGCTTCGGTCTCCATTGAAGCTGAGAGCATCTGGGCAGTTCCCTAAATTAGGGTCCTTTTGTAGGTTTTCCAATATCCCTAAGGTTTAGGGTTTAGGGTT
>CAJNDV010032690.1:25374-37369 GCA_905221635.1 Symbiodinium sp. CCMP2456
AATCCAGTTTTAATATTAGAGGGGGGAGGGGGCCCTTTAATAATAGGGGGAAGGGATTATTGCTATGCGTGCTCGGCGCTGGGAGGCGTATGGGAAGTCGAAACCATGATTGGCAGCCAAGCCTGAAATTACTGGCCTGCCTGCATTGCATGGCTCGGAAACCTTACGTTCCTGCCCGAATACTTTCCACATCATCATCCGTTCCTGCCCAATGCATTTCCGCAAAATCATACATTCTTGCCCGGCTACGTTTCCCAGTCTTCATGCATTCTGTTTGCGTGCATGTCCCCCAAATCCTGGGAGTGTTAACACTTCCCAGGGCTAAGCAACTTAGAACATGGTTTGGGCGGCATCTATACATACTATAACTCCTTGCCGAAGCTTTCCCGACACCTCAGACCCTATGTTGATAGCCTTTGGAAGCTTTGGACGAGGCTGACGCCCTAAAGCCTACTAGAACCTTAAGGCCTGAAGCACCAGGTTCTATAAGGGGTTCGGTACACCGTGACCTGAATGACCTGGACTATTCCCCTACTGGGGCCTTTTCCCATAAATAAGGACTACTTCCCTAAACCCTAAACCCTAAACCCGGACCCTTAGGGTTCCTTCCCAACTCAACCCCTGAACCGCCGAACTTCCTACACTTAGAGGGTTCAGCGTCTTGGGCCTTCGGGGGGTGTCGGCCGGACCCTTCGTCCGTTTTGAGGGTTTAGGGTTTAGGGTTTTTGTTCTGCAGTGTTGGGAGCTGAGGGCTCAGGGTTTGTGGGAGAAGATTCGGGCATTACCTGGACCCCAAAAGTGTGTAGAATCATAACCCCTTATAGGCTTTGGGCCATTATTCTACCTACTTTTGGGGGTTTAGGTAGGTCTAATTCGGAAGCCCTCCCTCGCAGCGCGCAATTCATTTCCGCAGGCCGTCGCGGAGCTGGAAGACGAGGTCGGATTGGTGTAGAGAGCCTTCTGGAGCTCTTACCTAGCCTTATGACCCGTAACATAAAACGGAGCCCTAAAGCCTAACTAAACCCTAAAGCCTAAACCCTAGACAGTAAAGCCTAAAACCGAAATAGAACTCTTATGACCCGTAAAAAACCGGCTGCAAGGTGTAGGCGAATTTGTTGCTAGGTCTAGTCAGGGACTGTTTTTGTACTTGGAGCTGCCGCGTGAAGGCTTCGAAGACTTAGGGTCTATAGGTTTGTAGGGCTTAGGGTTTTTATGGGTTTAGGGTTTAGGGTTTAGGGGTAGGGTTTAGGGTTTTAATTTTAAAGTTAGGGGCAGGGTCTCTATTTGCTATAAGAGTTTGTGGGGTCTGAGGCTTAGAGTTTAGGGTCATGATTTGCTTTTGCGTTCAGAGCTTTTTGGGTCTGGGGGTCAAGAGTCTAGAGTGTCGGCATCGGATCAGGAATGGGTTTTATTATGGTTTAGGGTTTAGGGTTTCGGGTATTTTTATATAGCGTTCCTAGGAGGTTTGGGATATAAGGGTTAAGGGTATACTCGAAGTCACATGGGTAGTTTGGATTATGCTTATGTGTGTTTCAATTTCCGTTTTCTTGGTGTGACTACCCTAAACCCTAAACCCTAAACCCAAAAACTAGACCAAGAGGTTCCGAACCCCGGAATCCCAAACTTTAAACTGAAACATGCAGCCTAGCTTGTGAGCCCTGAGCCATCAAAGCAAGAAGTTTCTTGTAGTAGCTTGGAGTAGCCCTTGACAGTAACCCTTAAAGGGATTCGAGCCACGCCCTCATTAAGTAGGGAACCCTGACGGAACCTCTCGATCCTAAACCCGAAGCATCTTTGCTGATAGGAGCCCTGACTTAGAGCAACCAGTATAGCAACCCGTACAATAAACTTCGTGTTGAACCCTAAGTCCTAGAACCTGAAACCTAAACCCTAATAAAACTATACCCTAAACCCTCAAGCCTCAAACCTAAATAGGACCTAAACCTCAACCCTAAGCCCTAGAACCCCAAAGCCTAAACCCTAAGACCTCTGAACCCTCCTTGAAGTCTCCGCAGTTCAGGCCGCAGGCCTTCTGGAAGGAGATCTCCCCGAAGAGGCTAGACCCGGGTTTTCCCTCCTTGCAGAGCTCTCAGGGTTCAGGGTTCTGTAGGGGTTCGTAGATAGTTTGTCTGAGTTGTTTTTTGGCTTTAGGTTTTTCGAGCAGCTTTCTCAAGACTTGGGGGCTCGTGTGGTCGGTTCGTTCTGCTTCTGTTTACATAGGTTTAATTTAGGGTTCTCGGGCTTGGGGCATGTGAGCGCGATGATTTTGGCGTAAGGGTTCGAGGGTTGTTGGCCCAACCCGCTGCTTCAGTATCTACGGCTTTCGGGTTCTAGTGTTATTTAATTAACCAAGCAGGGTTTTATGCCAGTTTGGGCACTCATGCTACGGCCCAAGTCATGCTAGATCTGGTTCAGAGGCCCTGCATTCCTTACGCCCCGCAACGGTTTAACTCTACGGTCTTGTAAACTCAAAGAACGTCCCCGGTACTCCGTTTTTAGCACTGCACGCCTGTCCAGGTTTGAGTACGAGGGCGTCGATGTTCAACATAAACGCTGCCTGGATTGCTGCAGCCCGAACGTAGGACTCTGATTAACGCACCCCCAAAACCTAAGAGCCTTTGTTGTTGTCAGGATCTTTAACCCTTATGCTCATTCAGGGAATGGGGATTGCTAATCAGGGGTCCAGCTCTAAGGCCTTGAATCGGGCTGAAACTTAAGAAGGAGCTTTCGCTGCGCTCCGGGGAAGCCAGTGCCAAGGCGAGCTTTGGGGCTTCAGGTTCTCGGGTAGAAGTTTTCAGGGTTTAGGGCTTGTGGTTTTTGAAAAAAAAACCTACAAACTTATGGTTTTTTTCAAAACACCAAGGGGGAAGCTTAAGCCCTAAGCAACGTGTCGGGCTTAAACTTGACCTTGAGGCCACAACACCAACGAACACGTCTGAATCCCGCGAGCTTGGGGATAAGGCAAGGGCCCTCGATATATCGCACAATACCTAGACCGTCAATTTCTGTACTTTGGTTGTAGGATAGTCTTTCTATATGTTTAGGGTTTTAGAGTTTAGCACTTCTTACACCCGCAACTGTAGCACTTTAATTTGAAAAACCTATCTATGTTTCGGGTGCCTTCGCAGAAGCCTTGTGGAGAGTCTAGGTACATCCGAGGGGATGCTAGGGTTGGAATTCCGCGCTAGCCGTCAACCTTCAACCGCAGCCTGGATACCCTGAGCCATGTGCATCCACTCCAGCAGTGCAGTCGACTCTGTGTCCAAACACCATTTTGGGATACTTCATACAGCCTACGCTATAAGCCCTACACCGTAACTCCGTGCACTCCTATGCCTAACGCCTCTCCCTCCACCCCATGATCCCTAAGCCCCTGGAGCCCTAGAACCCTAGAGCCCCTAAAGCCCTAGAGCCCTTGACCTCAGAATCCTAGCCTTCATCTGTCAACTCCTGAAGCTCTAAATCCCTACATGCCCAACCCAAAATCCCAAACGCAGGAATTCTGGAACCCTTATAGTGTCCCCTTAACAGAACTCTTCAACAGACGGTACAAAAGAGTTTTTTTCAGGACCCAGCCCAACCCGCCGAGTCGACTCTCATCTTTCAACCCCGAAACCTCTCGACCTTCTATATAACCGGTTTAGGGTTTAGGGTTTAGGGTTTAGGGTTTAGGGTTTAGGGTTTAAACAACCGTAAAACACGAGGAAGTATTCAGAATAGTACATAGTGACACAAACTAGCATGGGTGACGCTAGTCAAAATAAGGGCAGGAAGCCAGATAAATATGATAAAACTTGCAAAAACTAACAATGATCATCATCACACCAGTAACTTCAGCAATGACAGAAATACTCGTAATGATACTACTACTACTCGCAACCCGGCTGTTGGAGGTCAAGTCAGCGCAAGATGCGGCAGCGCACTGAGACTTGCAGATTGGGGTTTCTTGCATGTTCTTTTTGTTGGCGAAGTAGAGTTATGTTGGGGTTTAGGGTTTTGGGCATGTGTGAGTGTCTGTAAAGCGGCATCCCTCTAAACCTTGGCGGCTGCATATTTGGGGTGTTGTCTTAGCGATGCGTGCGAGCATGGCATGTAAAAATCACCACGCCACGTTCGTTTAGGGTCTTAGGGCAGATGGGTAAGGACCTAGTGCGTAAGGAACAAAACCCATGTACCTAAACACCAAACCGAACGATGCGGTGTTTGATGGTGTATGCTCGAAAGTACCTCTAATGATTCTTGCCTGAAGGAGATTCTGCCTAAAAGGGGTTTTGTGGCTGTTTGTGTGTTTTTTTGGACTATGGTTTACAGCCATTTTTAAGCGGAAGACCCTTCATGATTCTTAGATTGGTCTAGTATTGATTGCATGGGACTGAACAGTTGATACCTTGGGCTTAGGCTTCCCATATTTCACTAGAGTATGAGACCGCTGCCTAAAGCCCAGTTCTAATCACCCAGGCCTGTGTTGCAGGGTTCGTTTATACGGCTCCTGACTTATTGTGAGGTCTTTTTCTGTCTCGCTTTCTCTCTTGGGCCGAGGGTCCAACGTTTAGAGATTAGGGTCGATGTGTTATTAGGATTTGGAGGTTAAGGGTTTTGGGTTTAGGGTTTAGGTTTTCAAGAGTCCGGCTATGACGTCCCATCAGGTTATGCAGGTGGCAAGTTGCTAGGCATGCATCTGTACTGCTGCTTGGGGCTGTGACCCCAGCTTCGAGTTTTTCCATCTCTGCGACCAGCCCACTTGGTTAACTGTTGTAGGGTGCGCACGCATATCAACAAACAAAGGAACAAATAAATGAATGAATAACTAAGTAAGGAATATGAATAAGGAATAAGTAGATGAAGCGAATGAACCAATGAACGCATGAACGGATGAAATAGTGAATGAATGGAATGGAAAGGAATGGAAAGACATGCAATTACATGAAGTAAAGAAAAATAATGAGTGAACTGAACAAGTGGAATAAATGAATGAATGGAATGAACGAGGTAATGAATGTCTGAATCAATTAATGAAGGAACGAACGAATGAATGAACGAAAGAAAGGGAATGACATCATCGAACGTCAGACTGAATGACATGAGCAAATGGAAATGAATGAATGAACGAATGGAATGAACGAATGAATTTAATGAATGAATGAATGAATGAATGAATGAGTGAATGAATGAATGGAATGAATCAAAAGTGATGGAAACAATGAACGAACGAACGAACGAATAAATGAATGAAGGGAAGAGTGAATGAATGATGTCCAAGTAGGTACACAGATGAGTTTCATAAATATACTTATAAAAGAGACATATTATATACATATATACATATAACGGCATCACATATACATATATATACATTGTTACATATATATATATATATATGTATGTATATGTGAAGAACATATGCACACACACGCACACACACACATATATATATATATATATATGCACATATTAATACATATCCCTCACAATCAACCGGCAAACCTTTGACGTACATGGGCACCGAGTCTCTACCCCCACGAATTAGCTCATCATCTGAGTTCCTGGTCTGGATAAGATCTTTTAGGGTTTAGGGTTTAGGGTTTAGGGTTTAGGGTATAGGGTATAGGGTATAGGGTATAGGGTTTAGGTTTAAACTCCAGTCCCTAACCGAGCAACTCCTCCGTGCCTGGGCGGCTGCATGGGCCCTGAAGCCTTCATCCTTAAGCGGAAATCCCCTAAACCCTAAACCCTAAACCCTAAACCCTAAACCCTAAACCCTAAACCCTAAACCCTAAACCCTAAACCCTAAACCTTCCAGCCTAAACGCTAAGTAAGACGTAGAATCCGAGCATCTGAGGTGTCAGCTGCTCGGCAATTCGTCTTCAAGTGTCAGCGCGACGGCTTCGAGGTGGCGACGACGAGCTGTTGTTTTTTGTAGTATTTATTGTGCAAGGTTTTGTGCGCAGGGTTTGGAGTTTTTTTTCAGTTGAGTGTTTTTGCTACAGGTCGCGAGGTGCACAATATGAGGGTTACATTTAGTATAGGGTGATTCCCTACGCGAGGAGGTAGTTACCCATACAAGAAATCACAAAGCCAAACATTGTTTGGGAATCACGGCATCTACCCGTTTGTAAAGAGGGTGTTGAAGATGTAGAGTATTGCCGATACCCGAGGCCCTGAACTCTTGAGTATATCCTGGACAAGCTAAGTTGGGAAGACACGGAACTCAAGCCCGAAATCCTCGCTGCATGATTGAAACTGGCTTCGATGTATCGCTTTTGGGGTGTGTTACTAGTTGTCCTGTTAGGATGACTACTGTACGACCCAAGGGAAAACTCCTGTGGAAGGTGCAGCTACACCCTCGGTTGGGCGCCAAGGTTAACGTTACAACCGTTTTCCGCTCTATACGTCATACTAAAACATACGCCGCCACCAAATCCTGATGATAGAATCTAGATTGCTTCAAGACTGCGCACAGAACTACCCTGTGAGAGCTCATAGAACCCTATTCTTCTAGTTCCTCAGGACCCCTACATTATCAGACAAACCCTAAACCCCCCACCCTTACCTTACATCCTTTCCAAACCGTAAAACCTCTACATGACATCCTCGAACCCCGAGAAATGCCCGCCAGGATTTCGCCGCGAAGTTGAAGGACCTCCAGGTCAGGGCCGCTTTCGTTCGGGGTTCCTCCAGGACTCCGTTTACTGGGTTTAGAAAAAGCTTACTAAACCCTAAACCCTAATTACTGTAAGCTGGGGTTCTGGCTTGCTCTACGAGGGTTTGGAGTTCGGGGTTTGGGGGTTGGGAGCTTTACAGTAGGGGTTTGGGGGCTGGGCCCTCCGTTGTAGTCTCCGTTGTTATCCTTGTGTCATTGGTGTCGTTCTTACTGGTCTGTTGCTCTGGCTATTGCGTGTTACAGGTGTTGTCATGTTTGGCCAGAATGCAGGTTTTGGTTTCAGCACCACTGTTCATTCCATGGAACCCTAAACCGTAAACCCTTTTTCGAAACTGTTCTATTAGCATATCGCCTCTCACATTGGAGTTTGTCAGCTGTTTGTTGAGTCTTGAGATGCAAGCGTTATGACCGAAGCCCGAAGAGGTACGGGTGTCATTTCCAATTGTTCCTACCATCGCAGTAATACCATAGTATGCCCGAAGACCTTGTTCTTAAATATTCCGGCTCCTACACTAGAATTTTTTTGGTCTTGGGAGCCATCCCCCGCCAATTTCGAAGAGATCCCTCTAAATGACACACACACACAAAAAGACAAGCAAGCCCAACCCCAGAACCATAAAACCCTGTGCTCGAGATACTTGACGACACACCGACTTTTCAAGCCCCTGATGAGTTCACTAAAGCCTCGATCCCCCCCTAAACAAGCCCAAAAAGACCCTAGGCCCTGAACCCTAAACCCTAAACAAGCCCTGAAACCCTAAACCCTAAACAAGCCCTAAACCCTAAACCCTAAACAAGCCCTGAAACCCTAAACCCTAAAAGAGCCCTGAAACCCTAAACCCTAAACCTTAAACAAGCCCTGAAACCCTAAACCCCCTCTTCTTCAAACAAAAATGCCTTGTATTCGAGGTGCGGATCTCCCAGTCGAACGTCACCTTGGGGAAGCTCAGCTGTTCACTGGTGACTCCAAGGGTTACCATAGGGGTTTAGGGTTTAGGGTTTGGGGTTTATGCTGCAAAGGTTACTGAAAGGCCAGAGGTTTCGACGAGGGTCACCATCAGGGTTACTTTCAGGGTGCTATGAGAGTTCCCTTAAGGGGAACCGAGAAAGGTTAGCCAGAAGGGTCGGTGGGAATCGGCCTCTAGGGCTTACGGTTATTAGGCTTTTAGGGTTCGTTATTGTTTCAAGATTCGTATATTATTTTTTTCATTTTCTGGTGTTTGTTTCTAGATTCTAGATTCGTATACTTAATTTTGTTGCTGTATCAAATTCCCGGGGATTGACTGAACTGACTGAATGTATTCATTTTGGTGTAACGAACCTTGAAAGCTGTATCAAACCCTAAACCCTAAACCCTATACCCTAAACCCTGAACCCTAAACTCAAACAAGGCGGTTGACTCAACTGACTGAACTAAACCGAGCAGCCTAGGAAAGCTGGGAAGACGATTGCGGCAGACCTGGCTCAAATTTGTGCTCAAGAATTTTTTTGGGGGGTCCTTTAAAGGGGTTCCTTAAACGGTTCTATATAAGGGTTTAGGGCTCAAGAAATTTTGGGACTCCTTTAAAGGGGTTCCTTAAAGGTGGTTTAGGGTTTAGGGGCTTTAAAGGGGTTCCTTAAAAGGTTCTATGTAAGGGTTTAGGGTTTAGGGTTTAAGGCTCCTTTAAAGGGGTTCCTTAAAAGGTTCTAAATAAGGGTTTAGGGTTTCGGGGCTCTAATCATTAGAAAAGGGTTTTGGGGTCCTGGGGTTCTTTGATTTTTGGGGCTTTTGGGTCTTGGGCGTAGGGATTCGAGTTCATCATGCCTTCAGAATACGGCGGATGTATTCATTCAACTTGGTTAGAGTTTGGGTCTTGGGGGTTAGTGATCATACTTCACAAGGAGGCCTGTGCAACGCGGCAGCCCCTGGCAGATATTCGGAGGGCTTATATAGGGGCTATACTATTTTGGGGGTGCCTTGTTATGATTATAGTATAACATACCCCAAAACCCTAGTCTAATTATTAAGGACCTCCCTAAACCCTGAACCCTGAACCCTAAACCCTAAACCCTAAACCCTAAACCCTAAACCCTAGCCCTAAACCTACATTATAAGATCTACGAACTATCGGACTCCACGGGCTATACGGGTTCGGAGCTCTGCAAGGCTTCTACTTAAAGGATCATGGGACTTAGTAAGTAGGGTTATATCTATGGTAACTATACTTATAAACCCCAATTCGGGGACTTATAACCTTACTCACTAAGTCCCATGATCCTCCAAGTACAAGGGTTCTACATTCAGCAAGGGGTTCTGTCAGAGGTTTTGGGCTTGCAGTTGGGATTCGGCTTGGGATTTTAGGGTTATGTTCCTTGCGTAATGTTGCCCCGGGGCTTACCTGTGCAGTCTAGAACTTTTGGTTTCGGGTTTCGGACTTACAGACAGAATAACCCTAAACCCTAAACCCTAAACCCTAAAGCCTAAACCCACGGGAAATACCATCCCGCCTCAGGAGTCGGAGAGTCCGGAGAATGATTCATTCAGATTATTTCGTGAGCCATGATCTACAGCCCTTGTAGTACCCTTCCATAAGGGTTTAGGGTTTAGGGGTTCAGGGTTTAGGGTTTAGGGCCTTCCATAAAGGAACCCACTACCAGGAGGACGATCAACGTATGGGGGCCTTGTATCCAGGAACCCTACGGAATACTCTTACCAAGTTTATTGCTTTGCTCCTCCTGTGAGGATTGCTTTTTCTGTTACGATTGTCGGACTCCCACGACGGATGTTGCATTACTTGCGCTGCTTTTGCTACTCTTATTACCACTGCGATTATCATCACGACCATCCCGATTGTAACCATTGGACCTGTTGGCTTCATGTATGTACTGTGTCGTCGTGCGCCTCGTCATCCCCTTTCACCGGCTTCTTGAATTCATATTCGGCTTTCGAGAGTGCTGCAGGCTGCTGCTGGTGTTGGCGATGCGGCAGATTGCGGCAGTCCTTATGCTTCTCGTGCAGATCGCTGCAGCAGCGGCACTGCTGTTTGTGTTTCTGTTGATGTCGTGGTTGCGATTTTCATTCCTCTTTGTAAATACTGTCGTCCTGGTCTTCATGATTCTTGCAGTGGTTCTGGTCTTCTTCCGTCGTCGTTGTTGGTGCTGTTGCCGATTCTGCTGTTGCTGATGGTGTTGCTGGTGCTTCTGCTACTGCTACGCTAGTATCTGTCGCAGCTATGGTTAGTCGTGCCCCAAGCCTGGCACAAATTCTAAACCTAAACCCTCACCAACGACCCTAAGCACCGCAAGCCCTGAACCCTAAACTGTAGTTGTTGTCTCTGTTGCTTCTCCGGCAGCTGGTTCTCTGCATGCAAATCAGCCAGGGAATTGAGCTCAAGTTCACCGCCCAGCGGACCAGGGTGGAGGCATGCACGAGCGAAGCTAAAGACAAGTTTGGGTCTTTCTCTGGGTGCTTTAACTGGTCCTGGTTCTATAGGCTTTGCAATGTAGCATCTTATATACGGGTTCAGAGCTGGACAAGGATCCAAGTTGAGATGTTTGATTGCAGCTAGCATCGCAGATTTGAGTATAGCAAGTAGTATGCGTTCCTGGTTCAAGTTCCTCAGCAACAGCCTAGGATTGCTTTTCTTATTGGTGCAGAGTTTCAAGGTATTTCTGGTTCCTCAGCTTTCCTGAACCGGGGTGTTGGTCTGTACCTTAAGAACCCAAAACCTACTTTTTTGTAGGGTCCCTATAAATCCCATATTAGGGTTTATAATAAGAGCCTACAAAAAGTGGGTTTGGGGTTCTTAAGGTAGCTCATGATGGCATGCTCCCGGCTCCGCCTGAGCAAAGCCGAATCGAATCGTTCCAAACTCGGCAAAGAAATCTAAGCGACCCACGGGAGTGCATTCATAAGCTTCATAAATTTTGTCAATGTTTGAAAAGCCCGTCCTAACTAAATGTAGCTGCCATCCTCACCCAGTCCACAAGCCTCCTAAAACCATCAAAGCGGCGCATCCTCAAAAGCTGTAGACCCTAACCGTAACCAACAAACTCTACACCCTACACTGTATGTAGCCTAAACCCTAAACCCTAAACCCTAAACCCGAAACCGCAAAATCTACACCCTACACTGTATGTAGCCCGTAGCAAGCCCCATTTCAGAGCCTCGCAGACGAAGTGCAGAGTTTCCAGAAAGGCAGCAGATATGGGTGGTTCTCAAAATTAGGGTCCCTTTTTGGGTCCTTAATATGATACGGCACCTATTATCTAGGGTACCCCAAAAGGGACCAGATTTTGACAACTACCCATATACCAGATGGCATTTTTGTTGTTGTTGCCGCTGTTGTCCCAAGGTCGCTGTGGTTTTGTAGGGGTAGGAGGGTTTAGGGTTTAGGGTTTAGGGTACATAGTCATTGCGGTGTAGACGTAGTGACCTTTGCGAACCTGGCTTGCAGCCGTAGAGAGGCTGTGAAAGCTCTGGCCGAAATGGAGGAGCAGGCCCCCCGCGTTTTTTGGGAGTTTTAGGCCCTGGCGGGCTATACATCTAGCCCCTGAAGGCTCATGGGTAGTTATATATGGTGTAAGTGGGGTTACAAGTAGGATAAGTGTAGATATCATCGATGCTAGGTGACTTATAACGTTTCCAAAGCTACCCATGAACGCCCATGCAGGGCTTAACGTAAAGTGTCAACAGGTCTTTATCAGGGCTTTATACGGTTGTTTTGATTGGGAACAAGGGTTGAGGGTTTTAATGGGATTCCAATAACTTCATAAACTGTATGTAAACTCGCCCCATGAGGAAGCCAGCGAGTTCATCCCAGCCACTGGTGATACACATGTCCGGTGGCCTTCGACTGGATGCCGACACGGTTGGTTCACGTCTACGACGATTAGGTTCGGAATACAAAGCCCACAACCCCCCCCCCCCCCCAGACTGCTCTAACAGCGGAGTTACTTATGGAAACCGGGGTTTGGAAGAAATTATGGAAAAGTATCCGCGACGCGATGATGCGACGGAGAGTAATTATGTTGCACATGGACACTTGTACGTCGACGGCTGTGAGCACACTCCACGCTGTGGCTGCGGCGTCTCGGTGCTTGTTTGGGTCATTGCATGTGAGACGAAACACAAGGTCATGACCCGGAAATGGGAAAAGCTTGAGCCAACACTAACACCCGTATTTGCGAGTCTGTGTCATTAGATCGGGTTGAATGAAATTCCCGTTAAATGCTGTCAGATCTTAAGCATGTCATACCCGCACTTGTCCCCATACGAAACCTTGACCCACAAAAGAAAAGCGCCAACGACAAGAGCAAACATGCCCAACAATCATGTTCAAGGGGCCCCCCCCC
>CAJNDV010032691.1:28688-39261 GCA_905221635.1 Symbiodinium sp. CCMP2456
CCCTAAGCCCTAAACCCTAAATGGGCTGAGCGCCCCGGCACGGCGAGGAGCCTGGCTCCCTTGCGCATTCTTGGGACCTGCAAGGCGGTGGTCGTAGGAGACGGAGATTGACTCTCACAGAAACCCAAACCCTACCTATCGTCTCCANNCATTGTAGTTCCTTTTTTGGGGGGTATAACCAATTCTATATTAAGGAATTTATAAGGCATCCCCGAAAAGGAACTACAATGGAGACTATAGATATATCCTAACCACCCATAGAACCCAATACCCCTTAAATATGGAATAGACCTTCAATTATAGGGGCCTTATTATTATGACTTAAGGTATATTCTTTGATCAAGGGGTATGGGGCTCTCTGGGCATAGTCCTTATCTACCTTTCGAAGATAAAGAGAACCTGACAGCAAGGAGTAAGAACTGCGGCGATAGCCAGCTCTACTTTTCTAAACCGTGTTCTGATATCCTGAGCCATCAAACCAAGGACGGGAAGTAGCAAGAAATGCGGCAATAGCCAGTCCTACTTATCAAAACCATGATCTGAAGTATGAAACCCTAAATCCTCAACCCTAACACAAAGCCTACGGATCGATATACCCAAAGAGTATATACATCGCCCCTAAAGGATCCATAAAGGGACTACTTGAAGGCCAAAGCGTATACTTTTGGGGTAATGTAGGGGCCTTGCAAATTAGAATAGGGTTTTGGGGTATATGATACTGTTACAATAAAATTAAAAAGGAGCCCCCAAAATAGTAGATGTAATTATTAAGGCCTCTATATCGCATGGACCCTTAGGGAAGAAGTCCCAGGCACGAGAGCTGAGACCAGAAAGCTCAGAGATCGCAGGGACTCCTCAGCATTCTCGGATTCTCGGCTTGACACGGCTTAGGGTATAGGGTTTAGGGTTTAGAGCTTAGGGTTGAGGGTTTCCAGGATTCCAAACTCCACCAGTGTGGATTGAGATTTCTGAGGGTGGGCCTTCTTTGATTAATTGCTGAAGTTTGTGTAGATTACGGGTTTGGGGTCAGAAGGTTTCGGGGCTGCCAGTTCGGTACTTCCCTAAACCCACTCTAGATAGCCCTAAGCCCTAAAGCCACCCTTACAATCAACAACTCACCCAACACAACATTTCAATTCTATTCACTGTGCCATGGACTATGGACCCGGAAGGGAGCGTGGACGAGCCCGGTGTGCTCCTTGCGGGTTTTCGGTTTAGGACGTTGCGTTTGACAGCGATAGGGTATGCATAGGGTTTAATGTGCAGAAGCCACACGGCCGAGGCTTGAGGCTGTTTTTGAAGGCACCCAACGTCGCAACAGCAGTAGAGCCCAACCAACCAATCAACCAACCCACCAACCCACCGATCCACCAACCCACCAACCAACCCACCAGCCGGCCGGCCAGCCAGCCAGCCACCCAACCAGCAGCAAGCAAGCGCACCCACCCACCCACCCGCCCACTCAGCCAGCCAGCTAGCCAGCCAACCAACCAATCAACACACCACTTCAGCGATTCGATATGAACGCAAACCGCCAACACCCCAAAGCCTGCAACATAAACAGTGTGCATACTCTGCTTCAGTGCCAACTTTTGCCCCTTTCAACTGAAACTCCTACAACATGAAGACCCTAAACCATCGGCCCTAAACCTTACACCCCCAAGCCAAACCCTAAACAAGAAATAAGCCGCGTTTCGTCGAAAGCAGGGGCTGCTCCAGTGGCAATGGTGCCTGCTGAGTTCGAAGCTGCAGCACCTCCATTTTTTGGGGGCTTCCATAAGGGCTTGGGGTTTAGGGTTTAGGGTTTAGGGTTTTGGTTTAGGGTTTAGGGGGTTACTAGAAGAGTGTCTGTAAGGGCTACGATAAGGGCTGTAAATTCCTGGTAGGAGTTGAGTGAATGAAGGAACGCAGACTGCAGTTACAGATACCTTAGCATCAAGAAATCATGGGGGTTCATGTGCCAAAATACTATTTGCATACTTTGGCCTTGTAGTCCCTGCATAGAAGGTGTTTGGTCTTGGGTCTAGGATTTAGGGTTTAGGATTAGGGTTTAGGAATTTGGGCTTAGGGTTTCAGTAGAGTTTCAGAGTCTTTGGGTTTGGGTGCTTCTTTTTTCTGGCCTTTAGCTCATCACGGCTGTGACGTGCCGACTACTGTCACGAACTTGCGCAAGCCTGTTCGGAACATGCAAGTATGTGAAAGCCCTGCAGACCAACTTGAGTGTTTCCCTAAACCCAGAACCCTTAAGGAACACTATAACCCTAAACCCTAAAGCCCTAGATCCACAACCCACCACACATTCCCGAACCTTACGGGCCGGTGCTCAAGAACCCTGATACCACAAAGCCCCGTGGACCGTCACCCATTTTTATAGGGATTGGGGTAAGCATGATTGCAAAATTCAGACCCGGCAGTGCTTCATGGTTTATTGTGCAAGGCTTGAGAGGGTCCCTTATCGGAGCGTACTTGAGAGCCTAACGAAGTGATCGTTATGACGACCCCTTAATTGAGGGCAGGATTCTTTCAATAGTGCCTGATGATGCCTTAGTTGGAGGGTAGAACCCTAAAGAAGTTAGGTCATCGGAGCCACAAACCCATATGGCCCGAACCAGAACCCTGAACCCCAAGCCCACCTCCCACATGCATTAGACCGGCGATGTCGAGGTGGGGATATTCGGCCTGTGCCTGCTCCAGAATCGCTTCCGCATCCTGCTGAGGGCAAGGATTCGGGTTTAGGGTTGTGGGTTGGGGCAAGGACATCTGGGAGGGTTTGGGGCTTCGTTCGGGTTGGGAAACTATAGGCAAAGGGCTCCCTTGTGGGTATTATGAAGTTGCCTGTAGTTTTGTTATGGAGCCTAAAACCACAGAAAGGCAACACGAGCCACAAAAGACCTCGGAAAGTACGCAGTCCCTAAACCCTGAACTCTAAAACCTAAATCCCTAAAGCCGAAACCCAATGCCCTACAGGGGTCCTTTGCAAGACGTATCTTGCGAGCTGGGGGCCGAGATGAGGTACAGACACCCCTAACCTGGAACCGTAAACCCGGCTATCCACATGACACAGTACCAAAGCCTTAGCAAGAATTAAAACACCATCAGGGTTGCATTCGGGGTACCATCTAAACCATACAGTATCTAGGAACCCCTTGAAAGCCTCAGTATATACGATATGGGTATGCAGGAACCCCTTCAAATCCCAAGTATCTACGATATACAAGATGGGTACTTCTCTAAATTGGGGGTCTCTCTTCGTCCTTTCTCTTTTATAAGGTGCCGTACTATACTGGGGACCTGAAAAGGCACCCTAATGTAGAGAACTACACACATGGGTACATGAAGCCTTACAGAGTTTCGGCTGACGAAATCCTAGAGCTGAGAGTGCACCCCTCCTCGGCCTTTCAGGTCTGCCTTAGTTTAAGGCCTACGGTACTCCTGAACACCCTAAACCCTAAACCCTGATCTCCTAAACCTATCCCTGAAGCCTAAACTCCTAAACCTAAACCCTAAACCCCAAACCCTAATCTCCTAGACCTACCTAAACTCCTACATCAAAACCTTCAAGCCTAACTGCTGCTTTGCGGCAGCGGCCTGATCTGTTAGACTAGCATCCTCACGACCATCTCTCCCGAAGTGGCGCAGCGCAGTCTCTATAAAACCATTACGAAACCCTGCTTTAAACCCTAATCCCCAAAACCGTAGACCCTCAACCCGGTAACCCTGTTTTAAACCCATAATCCCTAAAATCCTAAACCCTAAAACCCTAAACCCTGACCCCTAGACCCTAAACCCTGTTTTAGAGCCTCAAAGCCGACAGAACACCTATGAGCGTCTCAAAAAACTCGGTACGAAACCCTCCTTAATGCCAGAAGAGACCCTATGACAGGCTTAGGGTTTAGGGCTTAGGGCTTGGGGTTCAAAGCCCTGTGCATCCCAAAACTCTCAACCTTAAACACCACAGAAACCTCATGCAAGCCTCGTTTGAATATCCACCCCTTATATTTCCCACCTGAGAACCTTATAGCAACCCCTTTGAAAAGCTTCTCATTGTAACATTTATGGGTAGTTTGCAAAATTAGGGTCACTTTCGGGGTCCTTTTTAGAAGGGTGCCGTTCTATATTTGGCCCCTAAAAGGAGACCCTAATTTAGAGAACTACCTTTATAGTGACCGCAAGTGCTCAGCACTAAGCCCCTCTCTAGTACCACTCATGAAGTCCATCGGACAGGTCCTGCAGGCTTGCGATGCAGCCATCAACTCGCTTCACAGCAAAGCCCTCTGGGGCCAGCAGACAAAGATCCTCGTCCGAGCTATGTCTGGGGGCTTAGGGCTTTGGGTAAGTTAAGGTTACGGTTCAGGGATTAGCGGTAGGGCTTCAGTAGATTGGGGTTGAGCGATGTCAGGGTTGCAAAATGTGGGACTTGCTTGCTGGTGTGCTCTGGCATTGTTGGGGCTTCTCGTCTCTATTCCTTGCTATGGGGCTGTAGAGGTCTATAAGGATATTTTTACTTGGGCCGCCCCTGTTCTGCCTTGTGGAGCTCCTTACAATAAGGCAACAAGGTTGCTACCCGGTACTATCCTGGTACCGTGCAGTGTTGAGTTTTAGGGTGCCTGGTAATTAATCTGAATGAGGCTTGGTCAGCATAGCATCTTGCCGTATCAACATGGACTCGTTAATTTGACACCGCGGGTTCATTTCAAGGTCTTTTTTGGGAGGTTTAGAGTCTAGGGTTCAGCGAATCATGGCGCGGGTGAAATCTCCCTATGGTAGCAATATGTATGGTGACACTCCAATGAGCTAAACCCTCAGGGCTCAGGGCACTAGTTTCTTGTCTTGTGGTCATTCTATGCGGCAGGCTTGTCAGATTCCCCCTTGGGGGAACCCTTACCTACCTGGAATGACCGGAGGAACGAACCCGACGCTCTAGACTCAGATACGGTACCCATGATAAAAGGCCCACACATAATCATCGTAGTTCTCTTCTAAGAGGCCTCAAAGGTCGGGTCAAGTTCTCGGAGACACAACGTACATCCGAAACACGCGATTATGCGCAAGTACTATACTGAATAATACAATAAAGTACACAAGAATATAGAATATCATAGTCTTAGGGGCTGAGTACCCTAGCCCAAAAAAGGTTAACCTTTTCAATTATGGTAGGATTATATAAACCCCAAAAGGTTAAAGGTTACCTCCCAGCTACTAAGAGTTCTACTGCAGCCAGAGCTCTGTCAGCCGAGAGTTGACCCCAGAGACCAGGACCAAACCCCCCGTGCGCGCGGAGAGGTCTGCAGGAAAACCGGGGTGGGTTCAGAGCTTGGTTTAGGGCTTTGGGGTTTAGGGTTTAGGGTTTAGGGTTTGGGTTCAGAGCTTGGGGATGCCCAAAGGTTGAAGGACTCGGGGTTTAGGGTTTAGGGGTTTAGAGTTTAGGGTTCAGGGCGGGGCCTAGAAGTTCTGGAGAGAGGATTCATTTCAGGAACTACAGAGACTGTCTTGACTCGTAGTCTCGATCGAGCGCCGTACATAGTATGAAAAGGGGCCTTATAATGATTGGAATAAGGCTTTTGGGGTATACTATACTATAGTTATAGCAAGGAACCCCCAAAATAGTAGAGGTAAGTTTTAAGGCCCCTATAATATTAGTCCATGTGATTCCTGCAACGGTGGACGACAAAGCGGGAATGGCTAAGGAGCCTCACGAAGGCTGTTGGCTGCTGCTGTAGGTTTTAGGGTTTAGGGTTTAGGGGTTAGGGGTTTAGGGTTTAGGGGTTTCAGGCTTAGGGCTTTAGGGTTTGAGGGTTTAGGGTTCAGGGATTTCGGGTTTAGGGTAGGGCTTAAAGGGTTTAGGGTCTTGGGTTCGGGGTTTTGGGTTTAGGGTTTTTTGGCCTTCTGCCGAAAACTCGCAGGGCGAAGTTATATGCCAGGGAGATCAGAAACGATCGAGGGCATACGCACATGTATTTTCAGCAACTCAGTAGTCACAGGTTTAGGTGCTGGGAACAGGCATGTGATGGTGTATGCTCACTTTATACCTTATACTGTGTATAACTTTGTACGCACACATGGACATGAATGCATGCATGCATGCATGCATGAATGCAAGTATGGTTTCATGTATACACACATGTCATGTATAATGTCACATACATATGCAATTACCCTACCAATGAAACTGTCCAACCACGAAGCTCGAGGTAGAAAGCAAACTCGGCTCTACACCTCGCCTTCCAAGTGTATAAACTTGCACCTATAGTCTCCATTGTAGTTCCTCTTTGGGGATACCTTATAAATTCCTTAATATAGAATTGGTTAAACCAAAAAAAGGAACTACAATGGAGACCATAGGCAGGACTCAAAGCAGGAGCTCCTCTTGACTCTAAACCCTGGAACACCACAGCCAAAACCAAGTCGATGTTCCTTGTATCCTAGAACTTTCTGCCATCAAGATCCATCCCTTGGCCAGAAACCGCGAACCCTAAACCCTCTGCAAATCCCGAACCCAAGACCATATTCTAGTGCCATATAGATCCCGCTTTAGAAGCCATTAGGAAATCCCTAAACCCTAAACCCTGGACCCTACACCCTAAACCCTTAAACCCCTGAACATCGCTCAACGATTTGGAAGCCTTCACCGTGGACTTGACCCGCAGAACGGGTGACCGCGTCGCCACTTCGGGCCGCCCGCGCCGCGCCGGCGACCTCTGCTGGCTTAGGGCTTATATGGCGCTAGGTCTCATGGCTTTGTGGGTTGAGGGTCTAGGGTTTAGGGTGGAGTTCAACTATGATAGGTGTTTCATGTTTGCAACCCTAGCGACAATCGTCTCAACTGGCACCAGTGCCATCAGAGTCCCAGGTCACGAGGAGCTCGTTGTTGAGGGGCGCGCGGGGGTTTGGGTGATGGTAATCATCTTCTTCTTCATCATCATCACCATCACCATCATCATCACCATCATCATCTTAATTGTTTGCACGATTATGATTATTATTAGTTTGCTATTTCTAGTACCATTCTTCCTGTGTTGAGGTGTAGGGTTGAGGGTTACGGGCTTTTTCGGTCAAGAGTTTAGGACATGAGGTCATGTATAGACTTTCCAAAAGCTTGCCTAGCGATTCCCAATTTCCGCCGCAATTGTATACGCTTGGACCTCAAACCCTAAACCCGAAACCTTAAACAGGGTTTGGAGTTCAGCAAGTGAGGAGAGTCCCCCGCTCAACTATAAACTCTCGAAGTGTTAGGGGGCGTCTTTGCGGCTCCCGGCAGGAGTCTGCTTGGTTGAAACGACGGACCCGTACCTGCAAGCATCCTTCTGTCAGCTTTCCCAAATCACAGCTGGGTCAGTTTGCGTTGCAAAATCGCGACCTATTATGTCCCTCTTGCCGAATCGAAACCCTAAACCCTAAACCCCAAACCGTAGACTTTTGGACGAACCTAGGCAAGGCAAGTCAGACTTCTTTCATGAATCAAGGCCTGGGCTCTCAACTTCAGATGGCGTTCAGAAAGTAAGCACAGGGCCATGCACCCCGAAACTTGTAAACCCTCTACACCAATCGAAGCTAATTTTGGAGTGTCGGAGTGCAAGGGACTCTTGAAACGAGAAAAAGGCGGGATACCGGTCATAACCCCACACGGTTCACAAGTATACATATATATATATATATATATATGTATACATACATATATATATATATATATACAGATACATGCATACATATACGTAGACATAAAGAAAAAGCGGTATGTATATGCACAGACATGTATGTATGTATGTATGTATGTATGTATGTATGTATGTATATATGTATGTATGTATGTATCTCAAAAGACCATCCCTATAATGGTTGTGTGGACCATATGGTAGTATATCTGGACCCTCTTGGAATCACACCGATGGTGTGACCCGACTAGGCGACATCCAAGCGGCCACTGCCGCCGCCGCAGCCACCGCTGCTCCTCGCCTACGTGGCGGAGCTTGACAAGCGCGGAAGGCGGGCGGCGGCGGCGGCCTGACGCTTGTTTGGCTTTGATTAGGGTTTAGGGTTTAGGGTTTAGGGTCTAGTCTGGAAGTGCTGAGGGTTTACTGCCCGTCGAAGAATTAGCAATAAAGAGTGGCAAGATCCGAAAGGCCCTCCCATACAGGCTACTAGACAAATCTGGTAGAAGGTCCTAGGGGTTGCGGGCTTTGGGTTTAGAGTCTTACCTGAGAGTTCCGGCTTTAGGGACGCAGGGCGTTAGAGTTACTGTAGGGGCCTTAATAGTTAGAATAGGGTTTTCGGGGCTCCTTATAATAATTATAGTGCGATATACCCCAAACCCTAATTGTTACGATTAAGGCCCCTCTAGTAATTACCTCGTTTACATGTTCAGGGTTCAAGTATTTGGGCTTGAAGCTTCTCGGGTTTAGGGCTTTGGGTGCTTTGGGGTTTCGGGATTGTGTTCCGTTTTGAGGCATCCATACTCGTTCAAGTTCGTAACCTGGCCGTAGGCATCTTGTACCTCACAATCAGCAAGGCGCTGAGAATTGGAGGGGCTACTCCCTCAACTCCAAACCCTAAACCCTAAACCTTAAATCCTCAACCCCAAACCCTAAGCCTGAAACGCTCAACCCGACACCCGACTCCCTAAGCCCGGGATTCGACGCCCTGAACTCAAACTCCATGACACAGAGATGCAGCTCAACATCGTCCCCATCTTCCTGCACAGACATTCCCTGATGGTCCATTTACCCCTCTGTACAATATATACATTGACCTTAGAGCAGTCCCTGTATTAGTTACTTTACGGCCAAAGCGCGTACTATATGGGTACATGGACTCTTCAGGATTGGGTGTAATGATAGTTTAGGATTTGTGTGTAGGATTTAGTTTAAGCGGTCTTTCGTTCAGAACTGAGAGTTAAGGTTTAGAGTTTAAGACCCTGAACCCGAAACCCTTCTAGTAACGGTGGTTTAGGTTTTAGGGTTTAGGGTCCCGTATAGCAACCCCGTAACCTACACCCCGAACATCCCAAAACCATGGGTTTAGTGTTCTGTCGCTTATAAGGCTCAGAGTGGACTCTGTGTTGGATCCGGTCGTTCGGTGCGGTTGTTGTGATAAGGAGCTGCAGTTGGTGGGCAGGGGCTCTGCTTAAACCCTCTGGGGTTTGACCGGCCGGGGTACTTGGAAACCAACACTGAATCTACTCTGACCAGATAAACAACCTATTTGCAGATTCGGAGCCCTGATCATCTCTTCCCCGGTTTTTAAAACGGCCCATCCCCCTCGAATACATCCAACATCCTGACAATCCCGAAGCCTAAGCTCTGCAAGCGAAAGGAACTCAACTCACGCGTTCTAGTACACAGTCGCTCTTGCAATCGCACCGTAAGGTCTCGGATGATGGGAAAACCCCCTAAACATAAACTTAGTGAGAGAGAGAGAGAGAGCTTCGATACAGTTATAGGTCCCAGCCCTCTACCCTTGAAGAATCCCAATAGTTTCTTCCCAATTTGCCCTGGCGGCTTCCAATCAGGATCCTGATATCTCTAACGCCTATCCCCTAAACCCTACTAGTGTTTAGGGCTGCACCTTGGCCGAGCGGTCGCCGAGACCCGCAGCAAGCCCGAACCCAAAGCAAGCAGGGCCATGGCATCACACTTGGGAGCTGGAGGTCGTCGGTTCAGAGGTTCAGAGATCGGTTTAGGGTTTAGGGTTTAGGGTTTAAGGGTCTGCTTTAAGGTTGTGCAAGGGCGCTGTAGGATTCTAAAGCAGTGTAGTAGGGGTTCTAGGGATGTTCGGAGCTTAGGGCTGTGCAGTAGTACGTCCCTTAACCCTCTAGGATATCCAGCACCCCCAACTACCCTCTATTATACGTTACGTCCCCACTATTAAGGACCATGAGGGCTCTCATTAAAGGGTACTCGGGGCGGCGCTGGCTAGGGATGGAGTTTTCGGTTTGGGACTTCGGGTCTTGAGATTCCGGCTTTAGGTTCAGGCTCTGCAGGGTCCAAAGTTCAAGAGTTGCAGGGAAAATCTCAGCCATTGGGGGTTGAGGGTGAGGTTCGTGTGGGCTGAGATCTAAGGACTCTGGCCTACTTCGTACGGTAGACCCTAAACCCTAAACCCTAAATCTACTTCTAATCATGCATAGCTCTGGCAGAAGAACTGAAGGCAGTCTTCTGACTCCTGACTTTGCGACGGGCAGCCAGGCTTTCAAATTTAGAAGCTTCACACAGAATAAGGTAGGGGCCTTAATCATGGCCTTAATCATTAGAATAGGGTTTTGGGGAAAATTCTACTACAATTAGAGCAAGGAACCTCAAATAGCATAGGTAATTATGAAGGCCCCTATATTATTCTGGAGAACTTGGGAGGCGGAAGTCAATATGGCGACAGCTACAAACATCCACGACGAATAATCAGAGCATCGCTCAGAGTTCGGTTAACGGTCGCAAGAAGCGGTCGTTCTAGGATTTAGGGTTTAGGGTTTAGGGTTTAGGGATTAGGGTTTAGGGTTTAGGGTTGAAGGAAACTACAGGTGGGGAGTTTAGGGTATATTGGGCTTCTATAAGGCTTCTATAAGGTATATAGACCTTCTATA
>CAJNDV010032692.1:4412-23147 GCA_905221635.1 Symbiodinium sp. CCMP2456
GTTTATTCGAAAAAGCAAGTCCGGATGGCCAACAGCAACAAGCAATTTCTATTTATCACTTTCTTGAGGGTTTAGGGTTTAAGGTTTAGGATTTAGGGTTTAGGGGTAGTACGGGTTTAATATACCAAAAAAGTTTAAAGTTTACCTATAGGGCTCCTAAGCAACCCTTATAGGGTACTCAGCCCCTACAGGAGGAACCCTAAAGGAGCCCTGAAGGAGCTCTCGAAGGATCCCTGACAGGCGCCCGGTCTAGAAAGCTCCAACACAACCCAAAAAACATCAAAACAGCACCCAAAAACCCAACCCCTGAGGCCTAAACCCCCCAAACCCCGAACCCTAAAGCCCAAACAGGCTCCTATATGGGTGCTTTAAGGCCGAAGTAGATGTTGAAGAGCGCATATACTTGGAGGTTCATGGGCAGTTATAAGTGGGGTTATAAGTAGGGTAACTACAAGTACAACCCATATTAGGAGACTTACAACCCTACTTATAACTACCCATGAACCTCCAAGTAGGGGCCTTAATAATTAATTACCTACACTCCTTTGGGGGGGTTCCTTGATATAATTGTAGTATAATATACCCCAAAACCATATTCTAGTTATTTTGGCCCATGAACCTCCAAGTAGGTTTATGTTTTAAGGGCACACGTGGCGGCAGCAGTCCAGTCCTTGCTGACTCTGCCGCCTCTTCTTCTCCTGGCCGTTGACATAGGGTTGAGAGTCTACAGCGCTTTGGGTTTAGGGTTTAGGGTTTAGGGGTTCAGGGTTTAGAGCTTGGGGGGTTTAGGGTTTAGGGGTTTCGGATTTTACGGGTTTAGGGTTTGACTTACTTCCCCAACAAGCCAAGGAAAAAAACGGTTAAACTTTCAGATTACTGCGAAACCTATGAGAACCCCAAAAGTGTAAAGGATATTGGAAAACTAGGGTATTCCCAAAACCCTAAACCCTATACCCTAAACCCCAGGGATAGGGGTCCTTAAAAGCTGGGTATTGGGGAACTAAGCAGAAGCACAGAGAACACGACAGCTCCAGGCTCAGAGTTTAGGGGCTTGAGGTTGTGGGGCTGAAAGTAGGGGCCTTGATAATTACCTATATTGTATTGGTGGTTCCTTAGTATTGTCATTATTGTTATAACTATTCATATTATTATAGTAGAACATCCCCCCCAAAGCCCTATTCTAATTATGAAGGCCTCTATAGTAGGGTTCGGGAGATGGGGAAGGGCTTAGGGTGCGGTGTCCTCCTCATAGCCACCGGTTTAGCGCTTAGGGTCCTCTTCGTCATCTTTCTCCGGCATGGTCATAGCTTACTTCCCCAATAAGCCAGGGAAATCAAAGGTTCAACTTTCAGATTACTGCTAAATCTTAAGAGCCCAAAAGGCTTGCAAAGGTTCGGTATTGGAGAACCAAGTTCAAGGAACCCTATTCTAACCATTAAGGCACCTTTATTACGGAGTGGTGGGCTCCCCTCCTGCTTAGAGGGTCATGGGACTTAGAAACTAGGGTTATAATTAAGGTAGCTATACTTATACATACTTATAGCCTTACAACCTTACTTACTAAGCTTAGATAGCCCATGGGCGAACTTTAAATTTTTTTGGCTTTATATATTAGGTCTATCCAAAAAAGTTTGAACTTTTTTGGGCCTGGTTGCTGAAGAAGACAGTAAGTCCCATGATCCTCCAAGTAGGCATCATCGACCCTAGTGTTCTGTGCGCTGTCACCCTGGGCATCACCACCAGGACCCCCCTGCCGGCCCTTCCTGCTTTAGGGTTTAGGGGTTTAGGGGTTTAGGGGCTCTGGGTTTAGGGGTTTAGGGTTTAGGGGTTTAGGGGTTTAGGGGGTTTAGGGTCCGGATCCTGCAGAAATGCAGGCCCTCAATCGTAGCACTTGTGACACCAAGGCAGCACCTTGACCTGTCGAAGGTTTGGAACTACATTGAATGTCAATGGAGGGGTGAATACAGGGCCTGAATCATTGGAAGAGGGTGTTGGGACGATTTTGCCGTTGTTTCTCTAGGATGTAAAAATAGGTCTTTGTCATTTCCCTGCCAGGTGAACGTTTAGGATCATCATGGGGCCAAGCAAGTGAGCTTGTAAGTGACTTATTTGGGGCAACAAGTCCTAGACCCGCGAACCCGAAACTCTGGACACATGATGCAGCGAACCCCGAAACCCCCAAAGCCGTAAACCATGAACCTCAAAATGTCAGAACAAGCTTCTGGGTTACAGTGTAACTAAGAATAGGAACTTCCAGGGAATACTACTGCTATCATTATTTTTGGTGATATATTATAACTATGATGACCTCTTATACACCCTGTTAAAACACCCATTGTAGACACCCTTAGGAGCACTTCTTCCGGCGCAAAATTATACCCTTGAACTAACACCTCCCTAAACCCCAAACCCTAAACCCCATGACCCAGACAATGTAGGGGCCTTAATAATTAGAACAGGCTTTCGGTGCTCATTAGACTATCATCACTATAATGAACCCCCAAACAACTATTGGTAATCATTAAGGCTTCTACGTTACCCTAAGGGTCCAGGTACCTGAATAGGCCTTAAAGTAGTCCCTATTTGGGTACTTTGGGCTCAAAGTATCTACTATTTGGGTACATGGACGCTTAGGGTTAAACCCTAAACCCGAAATCCGAAACCCTGAAACCTAAACCCTGAACCCTAAACCTTTAAACTCCAAACCCTAAACCCTTAGGGTTACTGCCAGGAGCCGGTCCTTCTTCTTCGATCCGAGCGAGTCAATTTCCTGATTCAGGGCTTGGAGGTTTTGAGGTTTTCAGGGCGTTGGGGTTGAGGGTTTAGGGTTTAGGGTTTAGGCTTTTTCAGGGCGTTGGGGTGTTGAATGCTTTTTCAGGCTTAGGGTTTTCGAGGCTAAGGTGTTAGGCTCTTCAGGCATTTGGGTTTGGCTTTAGGGTTTAGACTTCAGAGCTTAGGGTTGTAGGGTTTTTGCGTGTTCGATGATATTGGTTTTATGGATAAGGGCTTTTCGGGTCTAGGGTGGCATGCAGATAGAAATGCATATATGGGTAGTTGTCTAAATCAGGGCCCCTTTTTAGGTCCCCAACATAGTACGGCACCCTTATAAAATGGACCCTAAAAGGGACCCTAATTTAGAGAACTACCCATATAAACCCTAAACCCTAAAGCCTATCTAGAGAACTACCCATATAGAGACCCCCCATAAACCCTAAACCCTACAGCCTTATGGCATGAATGCATGTTTTGGACGCATCTGGACGATGCTCTGCAGAGAATAGGGGGAAGCAGTCCCCAAGGCTCCATCTACCCATACACTAAACCCTAAACCCTAAACCCCTGAAGCCTAAAGCCTAAAGGCTAAACCCTTAACCCTAAAGCCTAAAACCCTAAACCCTAAACCCTAAACCCTAAACCCCTAAAGCCTAAAGCCTAAAGCCTAAATCCTAAACCCTCAAAGCCTAAACCCTAAACCCTAAACCCCTAAACCCCTAAACCCCTAAACCCTAAACCCCTAAACCCCTAAACCCTAAACCCATACTGCATATACTGAGGCGTCAAAGTAGAGCCTCCAAACATAGGGTTTAGGCGTTTAGGGTTTAGGGTGTAGGGGTTTGGCGCTTAGGGTTTAGGGTTTAAGGTTAAGGGTTAAGGGTTTAGGGATTTAGGTTTTAGGGTTTAGTACTTTTACGGTATTGCATAGTACCCTTACTTAAAGGATCTTGGGACTTAGCACGTAGGGTTTAGGGGTTTATGGGTTTAGAGTTTGGGGTTTTAGGTTTGGGTTTAGGGTTTAGGGTTTACTTAAAGGATCATGGGACTTAACAAGTAGGGTTATAATTGAGATAACTATACTTGTATTCACTCATAACCTCAATGAGGGCACTTATAACCTTACTTACTAAGTCCCATGTTCCTCCAAATATAGCACCCTTATCTGCACACCGTATCGTACCCTGATGATCTCCTTGTCGTACCCTTACACTGACTTCCCCAATAAGCCAGGGAAATAAAATGTTAAACTTTCAGATTGCAACTAAACTATAACACCCTAAACCTCAACCCCTAAACCCTAAACCCTATTAGAGGAGCCCAGGAATGCTTGAAGGTTGCGCATTCGAGAACGAAGTCAAGGACATTTTCAGGTGGATAGTTGCCGTTATAGGAGCCTTATAGAAGGTCTATGTACCTTATAGAGCTTAGGGTTTAGGGTTTAGGTTTAGGGTTTAGTATAGAAGCCTTCTAGAAGCCCTATATACTCTAAACTCCCCACCTGTAGTTTCCTTTAACTAAGTATAAGTAGTACCCCCCAGAGGACCCTTATCCTACCCCTAAAAGTACCGCGAAAGGAACCGGAAGGGAAGGGTACCCAGAGACTTAGGGAGTCTGCTCGAGATCCTAGCGAGTCCATTGCCGATTGCCCGCGGCCTTCATAATTGGGTTTAGGTTGTAGGGTTTGGGTTTTGGGCTCCTTTATGGTACCATTAAAAAAGGAGTCCTAAGAACAAATTAGGTAATTATCTAGGCCTAAACCCTAAACCCTAAACCCTAAACCCCAAACCCTAAACCCTAAACCCTAAACCCCTGGAACTCTTTAAAGGAACCCTTCAGGGAAGGAGCCGTTGAGGGAACCCTTTCTAAAAAACATGCAAGGCACTAATTAAACAGATTTCATTTCCCTTGAAGCCCAGTACCCTGGCCCAAAAAAGTTTAAACTTTTCTTTTTGTAGGGGGTTTAATATACCAAAAAGGTTAAAGTTTACCTACTGGGCTCCTAAGTGTCATAATCCTGCAGCCTTGCATTTTTCGCTCTCAGGCCGTAGCTTTAGGTCACGCCCACTTGGAGGGTCGGGGGACTTAGTAAATGGCTATTTTATAGACTTATAACTACTATAACCCCAACTAGGGTCCCTTTTAGGGTACTTATAAGTCTACTTTTTACCTACTTACTAAGTCTCCCGACCCTCCACCCAAGCAGCCTCTAGCAGCAATTGCCGAACCTCACTCCGAACCTCCACTTCCCTCCCATTTCTGCTCATCGTCAGCGCTGTGCGGCCGTCTTTGTCCACCGAATCCTTGGCTGACTTCTGAACCCCTCAAAAAAAGTTAAACTTTTCGTCTGCTTATTATGAGTCATATAGGAACCCAAAAAGTTAAAGTTCTAATTCTAAGGGCCAACCAGAAGAACACCAAGAATCCCATTTCGAGTTGGCAGCCAGAAGCACGTTTACAACTCTAGCATGACCACAGCGCGCCGCAAACATCAGCGCTGTCCAGCCGTCCTTGTTGCACAAATCCACCTGAGCACCAGCCTCCAAAAGCCTGGGTTCTTGTCAAGGGACTTAATTTCAGTTACTATGATTAGGAAACCGTATGATTTACTATAAACCCTTATTATGGTAACTTAAACCTTAAGCCCTAAACTTGCCCTAAACCCTTGAAGGAACCCTTATAGATCCGTTAAAGGATCCCCATTATGGTAACTTAAAGTAAGTTCCTTAACAAGAACCCAGAAGCACTTCCGCAACTTCAGCTTGACCATGACGCGCTGCGTACCTGCACGGAAATGGCCATGAAAACCGAGGGTGTAATGTAGAAGCCTTAATAATTAGAATAGGGTTTGAAGTGAGGAGAATTGTACTCTAATTATCATAAGAACCCCAAAAAAAACCTTATTCTAATTATTCAGGCCCCTACAGTAGGCCCCAAGCCCAAGGGTTCATGGTGTAGGGAGTATAGGGCTCTACATCGTGTACCATTGCTGGTGGACTGTTGGGGCTAGTGTAAAAGTGATCACTTTTGATCCTGATTAGGTTTTTCTTGCAAAAACTGCAACATCATTGTATCCAACAAGGACCTCGATAATCTCTGACATGATTGATGGCTAAACCCTAAACACTAGACCCCTAAACCCCAAACCCCCAAAGCCCTTAAGCCTTACGGATCCCTTTATGAAAAAACAAATCGAAATCCCGCCAAAGAATCTCTTATGGATCCCTTCAAGGAACCCTTATAGATCCTTTGACAGATACCCTATTCGATCCCCTTTGAAGGAATATAGACCCTAAACCCTAAACCCCTAAGCCCTAAACCCAGACCCCCTGAAATCCTTTGAAAGGAACCCTTTTACATCCCTTTAAAGGAACCCTTCAAAGATCCCTTAAGCATACCCTACTAGATCCCTTTCAAAAAAAGACCCTAAACCCTAAACCCCTAAACCCAGATCCCTTGGGATCAAGGACACATCAGTGTTGAAAGGCCGTACTCGTCAATGAGTTCTTTGTCACAGCTAGCTTCAAGAAGCAACCTTACAGGGTTTAGGGTCTAGGGTTTGGGCTTAGGGTTTAGGGTTTAGGGTTTAGGGTTTGTTCAGGGCTACTTGGAGGATCATGGGACTTAGTAAGCAGGGTTATAAGTCCCTTACTTGGGGTTATAAGTAAATATAAGTATAGTTACCTCAGCTATAACCCTACTTGCTAAGTCCCCTGATTCTCTAAGTAAACCCTAAACCCTAACCCCAAACCCCTAAACCCCTAAACCCCTAAACCCCTAAACCCCTAAACCCCTAAACCCCTAAACCCCTAAACCCTAAACCCTAAACCCTAAAACCCAAACCTTGGGGGGTGAGAGTTTTAGGGCTTAAGGTTCAGAAGGGGTCCCAGTTGGGAGGGCGTTTAGGGTTTAGGGTTGGGTTGGATGCATTTGGGGCGCTTAGGGTTTGGGGTTTAGGGGTTAGGGTTCAGGGTTTAGGGTTTAGGGGTTTAGGGTTTAGGGTTAAGGGTTTAGGGACTTAGGAACTTGGGTTCCTGTACAGGGCTCCTGTACTTGGAGGTTCACGGGTAGGTATAAAGGGGATTATAGGTAGGGTGACTATAATTTATAATTATAACCCATACTAGGGGACCTACAACTATCCATGAACCTCCAAGTGAGGGGTCTATAAGGGCTCGGGGGTTAGATGGGTTCAGGGTTTCGGGATCTTGTAAGGGTTCTACAAAGTCACAAAGGGTCCCAAATACCCATAACAATGAATCCTATTATGGAAGCCCACTTTCTACTATGTAGACAACGTAGGGGCCAAAATAAATAGAATATGGTTTTGGGGTATATTATACTACAGTTATAACAAGGAACCCCCCCCAAAGGAGTGTAGGTAATTATTAAGGCCCCTACGTGGAGGTTCATGGGTAGTTACAAGTCGGGTTATAAGTCCCCTAACATGGGTGATACTTATAGTTACCCTACTTATAACCCTACTTATAACTACCCATGAACCTCCAAGTACAACCTTACCGATAAGTTCTTTCCTTGGGCCTTGGGCAGTCGTCACTCTCTTGCACGTGACCGATCCCTCGCTCACTTAGGGATGTAGATTTTAGGACGGTTTAGGGTTTTTTTGTTAGTTAGGGATGTAGATTTTTGTCGGGTTTAGGTTTTTTTGTTGGGAAAGAAGGACTGCGACTTGGAGTATGTAAGTCTGCCTTTGTTTCCTTCAGTTCCTCAGGATTGCAGAAGAAGTAGAGAGCATGGAACGTTGGAATCTCTGCTGCACTGCTGTCACACCGCACACAGCGATCCGTAGAAGCAGTCCTAGCCTCAACCTCGCCTGTCGGGGGGCCGGCCAGCGCCGTTTCGTGTGTCTGATGGTGTTGTGATCCGAGCCGTTGCCTGAACGCAAGGCAAATAACAGTAGTAATTGTAGCAATAGTAATCATAGTAATCATAATCATGATTGTAGCAATTGTAATGGTTGCAAGGATAACAATACGACGATTCATCTTCATGATTGTGATGTCTGGGCTGCCGCTTTGAATCCGGTGATGCCAGGGAGAGTCTCAGACTTGATCACTGAAGCTTGTCGTCCAAGCTCGGGCATGGGGTCCGGCATAACTAACCATAACTGACTGACTGTCACAATATGGGGGTTTCCGAAAATAGGGGACCCTACTATAGTACCCTAAATAATAGGATCCTTCTTATAAGGAGCCCAAAATAAGGTACCCTAATTGTCGGAAACTCCCATATGCAGGCCGGAAGCAGAATGAAAGTGTGCAGTTTAGGATGGCATCGCCAGCTCCCTGGTCACGAAAGGCAGGCCTGGGCCTGAGCAAACTCAGCGGCCATACCTCGCCTCACCAGGCCCCAAAACAAAAATCCGAACTCCCAAACCCATACCATGAAGCTGATCACTGGGTTGTATATTATAGGATTTATGTTATATTATATTGTGATATGTAACTTATGTTCTGTTATACTACCTCATGATATATCACTGCTAGGACCCCTGCTCCATCACCGCCAGAGCGCGGCGTTGCACTGCTAGAGCCTCCTCCGGTCGGCGCAACTCCTGGAGCTCGGCTATAATACGTATGGGTTCAGGGTTTAGGGTTTAGGGGTTTAGGCTGTAGGGGTTCAGGTTGATAACAATGCTCATCATCATCTCAAAAAACAAAATATATGCGTACCTATAAATATAGACACACATACACTTCTTTTCTGTTAATGCTTAATACTTACTTCTTTATTTGCCCAAAGAAATTGATCATTCATTTACCTGCGTATTTCTGTTAAGCCGAGTTCACACCCCCACAGCTGCACGATTCAATCCTCCAGCTGCCATGCCAAGCGCTGGAAATGTCCGGCCAGCGTCGAGGCATGCACGTGTCCAGAGCTGCGGCCCTGCATGCTTCTTGGCAAGAAGCATTTTGAGTCTGCTAACATCAACCCCTGATTCTTGTTCTTATTTGTATGTGCATATTTTTTCGCATTGTTATCATGTTTATGAGCAGTCGTAGTCGTGGTCGTATTCGTCGTCGTAGTAGTATGATTATAATTTTACTACTAGTTTTATTACTGCTCTTGTCGGAAGCTCTTCTTGCCCATGCCTCGCCGGGTGACTGCACTTCCTGCCAGAGGGCCTTCACGTAGGCACCTTGCACCACAAGGGCTTCAGGGTTCAGGGTTCAGGGTTCGGGGTCTAAGGTTTCAGGGTTTACGGCTTCAGGATTTAGGGTTTCAGGGTTCTCTCTTTTTGTTGAACCCACTTTTCTCTCGCCCGTGTCTGGGCTTGGGGTTTCAGGGTTTAGGGTGTCGGGTTTCAGGGAGTAGGGTTTCGGGCTCTGAAGTTTGAGTCTAGGGATTTGGGTTCAGGGATGGCCCGGCGACTTCGTATAGAATCCGAGGTGCTCCGAAGCTCCAAAGTCTGGGAAGCCAGCTGCTCCTGACAAGAGCTTTGTATGAGCAGGAATGGGCTATACAATCTGATAATAGACTCGAATAGAACATGATATAATGACATAATAATATAACAAATTATACCATCACACATGATACTATCTTATACCCTGTCATACTACATTATATTACATTACCTTATCTTATACTAAGGATTCGCGTCACTTCTTGATCACTGGGATCTGGCTACGGGGCTACTGTCCGATCTCAGATGTTGCACTGGCTTTGCTGGTTTAGAGTTTAGGGTTTAGGGTTTAGGGTTTAGGGCCCTGGAGCAAAGCTTTGGCCTGGCACAACAGCCGCAGCCCTTCGCTGAAAACACGCTGCCGCACAGCGTCGCTGTGGCCTGCGATGTGATCATGGTGACAACCACGAGAATAACACTTTTGTTTTCAAATAATAGCCATAATGCTACCAATGATAATAATAATGACACTAAAAAATGAGAGCAGTATAATAATCAAGCTTCAAAGCCATAGTTGAGGCTTGGGGCTTTGAGGCGCCTCCCAGATGCACCACCGGCTGCTCGCTGGGAGGTCCAGCGATGATGGAAAGAGAGTCCTGCACGGAGTAGGGTTTAGGGTTTAGGGTTTAGGGTTTAGGGTTTAGGGTTTAGGGTTTAGGGTTTAGGGTTTAGGGTTTAGGGTTTAGGGTTTAGGGAGAAATCTTAGCTTAGCCTGCTTCGCATGGCTGCTGCTACGACGTCCGTGGTCGAACCCTCAGCATGTGACATGCAGGAATACGGATCAAGCCAAGTTGTACATCTTGCGGGAGTCTCAACTCTGGATTTTCAAACCCTCAGATCTAGCATTTCTAGGTTCTAGGCAAGCTGCGGAATTCAGTGCTCCGGGTGGGAGGAGGACGAAGGCTTGTCGAGCTCCCAGTACATCCTCCGGACAGGGTCATCAGCACAGAAACGGAGCAGCAATGTGCAGAGTTTGTCGCTGGCAGGAAAGGATTGCCAACACACACGTGTCCAGTGCCACCAAAAAAAACCTAACATGCAACCAGCCTGCAACTGTGTGGTAATTAGCATCCTTGGTGCTCACGAAATGGAACCCAGATCGCCCCACGACAGTGGACCTCGACGTAGAGGAGTTCAAGCACCTCTTGGTCAGTACGGCCCTCTTTCATACGTTCGTCGTCCCACCACCGCTGTAGAAACTGCGAGCTCCATGGGGACCTGGCACCAGCAGCTTCCGAGAAAGCTTGTAAGCTCGGTTGAGGTTTCTGTGATTTAGGGGTTTAGGGCTTTAGGGGTTTAGGGGTTTAGGGGTTTAGGGGTTTAGGGGTTTAGGGTTTTAGGGGTTTAGGGGTTTAGGGCTTTAGGGGTTTAGGGTGTTTCTGTGGCATGGCCTGCGAATGAGGATGACATCGGCGTTGAAGAGAGACATGGAGTCGCCTGCTCTCCCATGTGGATCCCGAGTGATGATGACCTGCGATCTCGCGGGCAGGAGTCCAGGGACGGAAATGTGCATCGGATCAGAACTTAGGCGTCACCAAAGTGCTATGAACACGCCTTCAGCTTCGAGTCGTCAACCTAAACGCTTCCAACCCCTTTGCATGGTAAAGCTCTGGCCTGCGTGTGGGGGGTCGCATATAGGCGAATCGTTTGCCTGACGGTGCAAAGCGGACTTTCCACCTCCCATGCCCAAGTAAAGGATAAATGAAAGCAGTGCAAGGCATCCCTATACTCTTGATCTACGCAAAGGTATCAAAAGCCCTAAACCCAAAATCCGAAAAGCCTAAACCCCATAATTGATCTATGATAAGGTATCACGGTCGCGTCCCCACCTTGCTTCCGTTACAAGTCCTCCAAAAAAGAGCACCTACATATCATATACCAGAATGCACCATGCTATAACATGCCACATACCCGAAAAACTACTTTAAGATACTATACCATACTGTGTTGCCCCTTGCCTCAGGATGTCTCTGTCGAAGTTGACCAAGACAGCATCGGCTCCGATCCACAGAACCCACCCCTCCTGAGCAGCCAAGCTTTCTCAAGCATGACAGGGTTTAGGGCGTAGGCTGCTTAGGGCTTTTTGGCTGGGTTCAAGGCAGTTCAAGGTTTAGGGTTTCGGGTTTAGTGTTGGGGTTCAGGCATGGCGCCTGATCTGACAGTCGTGACTTCCCGGCCACAGCAGGAGATGCTCGAACTCCCAAAAAATGAGCGACCATACATAGACCCGAACTAGCAGCATGCTAGATATGATTCACGCCTAGACCCTCCATTTTGAAACCCTTCTTGACCTGGGCCTCCTGCGGTCACCTTGGGGTGATCGACCCAGTGCTTCTTCACAAGGACCTTGGAGTTCTTGACGTCAACGCCTCGCAGCCGGGCCGAACCCCGAGTCCACGGGAGCCCTAAGGTTCACGCGGTTTCAGGGGTTATGTTAGACGATACTTAAAACTTATAGTAGGAACCCCAAGGAGTTGTATTGGTTTTGGGTTTTGGGTTTTGGGTTTTGGGTTTTGGGTTTAGGGTTTAGGGTTTAGGGTTTAGGGTTTAGGGTTTTTAGGGTCTTCTAGGTGGCCTGCCTCCGGATGCGCGCGCACGCGCATCGACGACGAAAGAGTGGCCGAACGCGCGTGCCCAGTTTGCCTCGGCAGCAGAAACCTCTAGGACGAAGCCAACATCCACTGGTACAACGACTTGCAAGAACTGCTGGCGAGGTGCATTCAAAGGCAGGGAGTACTGGGCAAAGCTGTGAACGTGCTCCGTCGCATACCTTCTCCCAATGCTCAGATTCTGTAAGCTTCGATGGCGCCGCATCTCTACATTCGGACTTGGGCTTATGCAAGCGCACGTTACAATCAAGGTCTTCAACTCGTCAACAGGCTCGCCGAGAGGCGGGACAGTACCTGTCATCAATCTCTAGCATAGCCCAACCCAGCATGCATGCTCCCTCATCTCAAACCGTCGTTCTGTCTAGCTAGCTTCGTGCTACCTGTAGCACACACACACACACACAGAGTGGTTACTTCAAGGGCTCTCCACATAGCTCGTCCACACAACGGCGTTCTTGACTAATCTTTCATGAGTCTCTGCCAAAATTTGGAACACAGCAACACAATGGTTAAGCAGGCCACAGCAATACAACGAAACAAAGGACCTGCAACAGCTGTACTGCTGCAGTCTTTCAAGTTTAAGTGCTTGCTGTGTGGTCTGCCTCAAACTTGTTATGCAAACTTGTTCCACATCACTCGCGACCGGACACCCCAAACCAAACCCTACAGCCATCTGGCACTGAAACGCCTGTAAAGAGGCCCCCACTGTTCGCACACAGTAGAGCTGCGGTCGCAGTCTTATGTCCACAGCAGACATGTCGTCCTGCAAAAATTGTGAACTTCAGCGATCATGCTGAGGTTCTTTACTTGGGAGATTCCGAAAATTAGGGGTACCTTATTTTGGGGTCCTTATAATAAGGATCCTATTATTTGGGGTACTATATTAGGGTCCCCTATTTCCGGAAACTCCCACTTGAGGTACCCTTCTGACGATAAGGTTTCGGATTGAGGTAGGATGGCAAAAAACATGGGAACTGGTGGAGATACTAATGGATACCAAGAAAATGATACTCCGGTAATCATACTTGCCTTTTGAGCAGCAGTAGCAGCAGCAGTAGCAGCAGCAGTAGCAGTAGCAGTAGCAGTCGTCGGCGGTACTAGTGGGAATGGGAGGGGTAGTGGTAGGGTCAGGGCTTGGGGCAGGATGTTGGTCGTGGCAGTGGTAGTACTAGCGGCAACAGTCAGTAGGAGGACGAGGAATAGTAGCAGTAAACACGCACGGAAAAACACTCCGCCGACAGCAAGCACTTGAGGCAGACGGGCACGGAGTCCCGGGTTGAGGCATTGCAAAGTCCAGGAAACTGTGCACTTCGCTTCCCAGCTGCATGCCGGATCCCCCTGAAGGCTGCACTTCCCGAAATCCGATTTCCTCCATGAGCTGTGCTCTAGCAGAAAGGCACCCTCTTGAAGCTTATAAAGCTTGTGTGGCTCCGGCTCGGCCTTCCGGTCGAGCTTGCTCCATGGGGGGATCCTCCCAAGTACTGACCACGCTGCTTTAAAGAAGGCCATCCTGCAATTCGTGCTCGGTCTCCGGTCCGGCAGCGAGGACTCTTCCGGATAATCCCACATGAACGGAGTCGTCATCGTCTCATCATCGCCCCATTCGCCTGCAAGCTCATCAAAGCAAAGCCCAGCTGGATCGGATCTACCAAGGACCGGGCCGGGTTGCGACCCCGTTGTGGCCTGACGTGAGGGTGGCCATGCGTCTTTACCAGATGGGGGTTTCCGAAAATAGGGGACCCTAATATAGTACCCTAAATAATAGGATCCCTATTATAAGGTATTTTGGGGTACCCTAACTTTCTGAAACTCCCAGATCTCGAGACAAAATGGCATGGGCAGGACCCAGCCTCCTCGACATCGGCGAACAAGTCGCTTAGATTAAGACCTCCATGGCACGGTTTAGGGTTTAGGGCTTAGGGTTTAGGGCTTAGGGTTTAGGGTTAAGGGTTTAGGGTTTCCCAAACAGCAGAACAACAAGCCTTGTGATGCCTTGTGTGGACAAGGCGGCAAGCTGTCACTGCAAGAGGAACTGTGGCCTTCGAGCTCTTCACGAATGAGCTTCGCCTGGTGGCAGCCGCGTCAAGGACAGCATAGCTCCATTCCCTTCCCGCTGTTGGGCACTACAGCGGCCCAAGTCTGCTGTTCTTCTGGCCTCTGCACTCTCAGCGTCGGCTTCGTCGAGGTTCAACAACTCCTTCCCAAGGTTTGGGTTCGCGGTGCAGACAACCAAGCCATGTCCTGCCACGGTCACCTCGTTTTTCGCACAAGCAACGCTTTCTTTCGTCTCGGCGCTCGCCGGCTTTGTGTCGCAAGGGGGCTCGTTGCCGCACTTTGGCAGTACTCAGAGCTCCATGTCTTCCTGCACCGGGCGTGCTCGGGCCGGTGCTATGACTATGACTATGTCACCACAATCTGCCACCCTGCTACAGCACGGCTATGGCCACGTGCGCTTTGTGGTTTTGGGCCTATGGGCTACAGAATGTGTGAACCCGCGATGTAACAGATCCAGGTCCCGGAAAAGCTCCCACCGAGCACCTTCGTGGTCGCTTCGAGACCCGCAGCACGGAGCTCCGCCAGATGCCTCACCTGTGCAAGGCGCGTCTCGCGGCTTCGTTGATCCCTAGGAGATATCCCGGACCCTATGACCCGAAGCAAACTGACCCCTTCCTTACCCACGCTCCCGCCTGCATGTCTTCCTGCAGTCGGCGGATGTCTTGGTTCAAGGTCTGCCGCTTCTCCTTGCTGCCTTCACGGAACTCCCCATGTTTGCAGGCATCTCACTTTGGAACTGCAGATCACCCCAACAACTCCTTTTCTATTGCTACTGCAGTCACTACTGTAGTCATGGCTGACGAGCACAGCAGAGCAGAGCAGCGCGGCCTCGCGTGGGCAGCTTCTGCCGATCCTTCTTCAGAGCTGCCACTTTCGCCTGTGAAGCTGTCATCCGGGTTTCAGGGAGACCTCGAACCTTGCGCTTTCGCATCCTGAAATCTCCCCCTTACTGACCACCTACGTAGCTGAAGCCTGCATCCCGACGCAATTCAACAGTGAGAGGTCCCCCAGACATGACGATGATCATGACGACGGAGATGGCGATGGTGATGGCCAAGCGGCGATGGTGATGATGATGGTGATGATGATCGTGATGATACGTGATGATGAAGATGAGGATGGTGATGAGGATGAGGATGATGAAGAAGATGATGAGGATGAAGATGATAATGATGATGATGATGATGATGATGATGATGATAACGGTAATTATAATGATATCGATGATGATGATGATGATCATGGTGAGGAGGATGAGGATGATGATGATCATGATGACAAAAACGATCATGATGATGATGATGATCGTGATGATGATGGTGATGATGAGGAGGAGGAGGAGGACGAAGATGACGATGATGGGAACGATAATCATGACGATGGTGATGATGCTAGTGATGGTGAAGGTGGTGATGATGAGATGATGATCGTACTGACATGTGATGATGATGATGATGATGATCGCGATGACAATGCGGATGATGATGATGATGATGATGATGATCGTGATGACAACGAGCTCGAGCTTCAGCGGTTTGTACCTCGAACATGCGGCTTCAACCGCACCCTTCGAAAGCATCGAAATTAGGATATATCACCCCACCCAAGCCACAATTAGTCGCCTTGCAAATCAGGGTGGTCAATGTGACGCAGCTGACGCAGAAATTGCATGAGTGCTGCATGGATATGATCATGGTGAGGTACAGCCATGTTTCTACGCAACCAGAAGATGTCAGCACTGCTTTCAGACCCAAGTTCCCGTTCGCTGAGGTCCAGGTGATTCATATCATATCGTGACTCGCCTATGACATCTTCCCACCCTCGTGCCTGTCCGCCTGAATCTACACGTGTTTGTGCGAGCCTTCATGGACTTCCACTCTTCGGCCTGTCGCTTTCGCAGCTCCTGCAACAAGGAGCGCAGCCCGAAGCAACTTTTTCAGCCCTTCCGCCGCCGCCCCTCGATTTTCAAGTCTCCTCTTCGCTTTCGCCGCCTTCGGCAAGGCACATGAAGTCACATGAAGCTCAAAGCTCAGGCGGTCACCACTTCAAGACATGCTTTTGGAGAACAACAAGTCTTTCGTCACTGCTCTGAGTAGTCAGCAAAACCCTTGCGCCCCTCACCTGCCTCGTGCAATGCTCGGTTCATAAGTTCCACAGGTGCGCTTGGCGGCTTACTGCACAGATGCCCGCGGAAAGTCTCTCCATTGCACAGGCGCGCCTGAAACGGCTGAAGAGGCCAGCCTTTTTCCTTAAGGGGCACATCGCATCGCAGATCAACAACCACACTGGTCCTTCAATTCAGGATCCTGTTACCTATGGTCTCCATTGGGTCCCTTGCTTCCTGTGCTACTGCCCTACACTGGCTCTTGATGCTTATAATTGCAAGCTGTGTACATTCTTGACAGATGAGATGGTTTGGGGTCGGGGAGGCGGGTTGCAGTGATGGGGAGCATGTGCCGTAGCACCATGCTCATTGATGCACACGATCCTGACCTTCTCAATGTAGGCACTTGCATCACAAAACACCAATGCAGCGGAGCTGCGCCGCTGCTTCCTCCGGTGCAAGTCAGGAAAGCCATGCACTTGACGCAGAGTTTTGGGCTGGGTGGCTGGATGCTCTGCGCCATGTGACATGTGCAGACTTCAAGCGGGGGCTATCTGTCTCGATCCTCCGACCTACACTAAGCATACTCACTGCATCTTCATCCGCAAACGTGACAATTGGGTGGTTGTCAAAATGATGGTCCCTTTTTGGGTCCTTATTATAATGCGGCACCAAAGGGACCCTAATTTTGACAACTACCCAATTGCATAAGCTCCCAGACTTGACCATTTAGGACGGAAAGCTCCTGGCGGTCCTAGCGGCCTAGCGACCACAATGCATTGAAAAGCCACGAATACAAAAGAACACGTGACATGAACCCTAGTCCAACTATGAAGGCCCCCTAAACACATGGGAGTTTCCGAAAACAAGGGGTACCTTATTTTGGGGTCCTTATAATAAGGATCCTACTATTTAGGGTACTATATTAGGGTCCCCTATTTTCGGACACCCCCACATAGTAGCCCTTATAGTATGCCTTTTAAGGATCCCTCAGGCCTGGATTCGGGAGCCGCCTTGGCTTGAGACGCTGTCGCCTTGCGCCGGCGGCCTGGTTTCATGGGTCCGACGACTTTGAGTTTCGAGCTCCACGTGTCTAAGAACGGGTTTAGGGTTTAGGGTTTAGGGCTATGAAGGGGAGACCAAAGACGAAGCTAACTGACAGGAACTGCCATCATGGAAGCCAGGAGCGCCGGTCAATGCAGGACTTCTGATGGGAAATTGCTGCGAGCGCCACGGGGGGGCTATGTCCACCATTGCAACTTTCCGAGGCGTGGTGTGGCCATCTTCAGCTGAGACACTCTTGTTGATTGTCTTTTTGACTTTTGCATCCTCGCAAGATTCCAGATGACCACTTACAGCACTGGAAGAGGCTGGGATGCTCTCACCGATTCAGTCCTGGCCCGCAGGAGTCATCACCACATCGCCCTTGCTTTGGGCCGCAGCCCTGCCCTTCTTTCGAGCGACCATGAGAACAGCGCTGCCTACAGTAGACTCTTCGAGCTACGTTGCGGCAACTCAAAGGGCGATGCTACGTCAAAGCCGAGGACCTATCAAAGACTCCTCCAGAAGTAGGAAGGAATCGCAACAAGCCCAAAACCGAGCAACTCTCGATTGTCAAGAGGCCTATGCTGAGATTTGAGATCTATCCTGGGCTTCAAGGTGATTCTTCTGCCTTGTGCTTTCTTCGCTTGAGGGTTTGATGCTGCCCTCAACAATTACTGTGATAACGATGTGGATTATGCCGACGTTTTTTCAGTCCCGTTTTGCAAATGCTTGCATGCTATCGAAACCCTGCATTGCCTAACCATGGTATCCTCAACTGCTTTCTGAGCTTTGTGGCACATGCATGGCTAGAGCCAGGCTCGTAACACACTTCTCACGGTCCCAAGAGCATCCATTGAGCAACTGCCAGCTCTATAGCCACCCGCCACCCCTGCGCAGAGCCAATGGTGCTGTCAACTCCTCGTCGAAGAAGTCATCGAGCCTGAAGCTTGCCTGTTGCGGACTTGGCACTTTATTTAGTAGTTGCTTCCCAGGCCGAGAACAGCAAAGCTTTGCTGCAAAAAGGGATAGAATAGACGCTTCAGCATGCCACGGCCGCCGACAACACCCCAAACCCCTCAACCCTAAGGTGATTTGCGGGAGGGCCTAAACCCTAAACCCTAAACCCTATACCCTAAACCCTAAACCCTAAACACTAAGAGGAGCCTCATAGTACTCCTGGTGCTGCCTCAGAAGCAGCTTTTGCCAGGCCTCAGTCAAGAAAAGATCCGAGGAGCCCATGAGTCCATGGGAGGCCTAAGCCCTAATCCCCAAGGTACCCTCATCCCTGAACCCTAAACCCTAATCCCTAGACCCGGCCCTAAACCCTAAACTACCCGAATCCCTAAACCCTATAAACCACCCTAATCCCTAAACCCTAAACCACCCTAATCCCAAACCCTCACCCCTATTCCCCGAACCCAAAAACCGAAACCCCAAACGGCCCTAAACCCTCAACCCTAAACCCTAAACCCTAAACCCGACAACCGAAAGCATCCCCTGGGGCTCGAGGCCAGGAGTGTTCGATTGCAAGGCTGCGGGCCCAGGAGCTGGGCGATGCCATCAAGAACCTGAACTGAAGAGCCAGATGAACGTTTAGGGTTTAGGGTTTAGGGTTTAGGGTTTAGGGTTTAGGGTTTAGGGGTTAGGGGATAGGGGTTAGCGGTTTGTGGGTTTGGGGTCTACGGTTTCGATGGGGTTAGGGTTTAGGGTTCGGGTTCAGGCTT
>CAJNDV010032692.1:23556-39259 GCA_905221635.1 Symbiodinium sp. CCMP2456
TTTAGGGTTTAGGGTTTTGAGAAGTCTTCCTTACTCGCAAACCCATGCTTCCGATCCCAGGAACCGGGATCCTCGCACCCGCGCGGTCCTTGCCGGCAAGACGGACGCCCAGAAGAAGCGGTTGAGCCTTTGAGGCATGCATCTTGCCGGCATTCATGCTCAACAGCAGTATCTTCCCCGTGAGATGACAATGAATCTCGATGTCCACTACACCAAAACCCCGAATACGAAGACAGAACTCTCTGGATATGTCCCTACTCCTGAGCCTTAAACACTCCTGTAAGACCTGTCTCTCACGAGACTTGGCTGTCCGACGCTCGCAGGATGGGCTTTCAGTAGCCGTACCACCTTCCGTAGGTCCTCGGCAGACGGGCTATACTACGTACTCCCTACTGCTGTTCACCTGCTGCTTCTCCAAGACCACACACTGCCACCACCAAGGCGCGGAGTAGCAGCTTTGCTAGCAGTGATCGTCATCGTACCAGTGGTCTCCAATACTACGGATTTGGCTCTAGTAGTCAATAGCATACTCACAGAGGTAGTGCAGGTCACGTGCGGGTAGTAATGCGATGGTCGTCATCGAAGCGGTCGCGGTAATCGTGGTCGGCGCCGTCATGGTCGTCGTCGTTCCCCATCGTGATTGCGGTCGTGTGGTCCTGTTCGTCATGCTCGTCGCTAATGCTGTCGCAGCATGCAAGCAGCAGTGGCAGCAGCGTTAGTTAGTACCGTTAATAGCAGCAGTTCTGCGCGTCTTTATCGAGCCAGCATGGCCAGCATCGGGTCGTCAGGTGCCTTTGGCGCTCAACCGAAACCACAAGTCCCCTTGCAGCCACTCCGGACTGTCTCCAAGAAAAGAGGACCAACCTTCCGGGGTTTTTGTTTTTACAGGCGGGGGGGGGTCTATTTTTCCCTGGCTGTAACCATAACAAAACTCCTAGGAAATGGCTAGTTAGTTATTACTTGGAGGTTCATGGGTAGTNNGTAGGGTTATAAGTAGGGTAACTATCATCAGAACCCATATTAGGGGACTTACAACCCCACTTATAACTACCCATGAACCCCCAAGTAGGGCCCGTGGGCCCTGATGTTGCCTCAGCTGCGAACCTCCACGCAAGCAGAAAGCATGGCCGCGTCCGGTGCCTGCGTCTCAGATCCGATCATGCACTGTTTGCATCGCAAAGACAGTATAGCAAAGTAGTATAGTATGGTACAGCATAGAAATAATACGACATAGTCTGGTGCAGTATAGTTTCATATAGTATAGCATCATATCGCACAGTATAACATAGCATCTTATATAATAGTAGAGTATACTCATAGCGAAAACATGGCATCTGGACTTCCAGGAGTGATCAGGAGACCCGCGCGTCGGGTTCCAGGTCCAAGGCTTCGGGCCGTGGCTTTGGGGTTGAGGGTTGAGGGGTTTAGGGGGGTTAGGGTTTAGGGTTTAGGGCCTAGGGGGGTTAGGGTTTAGGGTTTGGGGTTTGGGTTTAGGGTTTAGGGCTCAGGGCTCAGGTGTTTAGAGCTTTCTTTTCTGTGTGATCGCCCTTTGTTCCGCCAGAGGGCTTTGGGCTTCGGCACGATGAGGTGAGGGCAGACGATTCACGTCTCAAGTCTGCCTCGGGCCTCCGGCAAGCCAGGTGGATCTTTTGCCAGGGCCTCCCACGGAGAAGCCATGACTAGACTTTCAGATACGTGTCTTTACTATCCTCCCTGTCCATGCTATGATATACGGGACGAAAGTACACAAAACCATACTATCCAGGGGCTAACTGGGGGTTTCCGAAAATAGGGGACCCTAATATAGTACCCCAAATAATAGGATCCTTATTATAAGGACCCAAAAAAAAAGGTACCCCTAATTTTCGGAAACTCCCAACTACGCCGACACAAGGGCCAAAGAAGACGAGGAAGCGGGGCCTTGCCAGCGAGTCCCTCGTCCAGAAAGCCACGCCAGGCGGGGCAGAAGCGCTGCTTGCCTGAGGCCACTTGTAGACTCAGGTAAGCAGGATTAATTGGGTCTAGGGTTTAGGGTTTAGGGTAAGCATGATAGTTAAATTGGGCTGTCGCTTTGGCTATCTCATTTACCACCCCCGCTATGCAGTCCCATGATCATTTGTGCAAGATGCTAGCCTATACCATACTATACTATACTACACTACACAAAACTACACTATGCTATGCTATACTATATCATACCGTACCATACTACACCAGACCCAGCCATACGTACTTTATTCTACCACCCTATACTACACGTTATTATACTACCCTATACTAACCCTAAACCCTAAACCCTAAACCCTAAACCCTAAACCCTAAACCCTAAACCCTACTACACACTTCACCCCACAAAAGGTCCAGGGCAAGCAGCCGGCCTCGCGGTCGGCAGCGCAGCGCGGGGGGGACGGCGTGCAAGGGAGCCAGGCCTGGGGCCCGAAAATCGCCCCTTGGGGTTTGGGGTTTAGGGTTTGGGGTTTGGGGCTTAGGGTTTAGGGTTTAGGGTTTAGGGTTTAGGGTTTAGGGTTTGGGGCTTCAAGAGTTTAGGGTTTAGGGTTGACGTAGGGTTCAAACAGGGGTTTAGGGCCACAGAGTAGAGTAGAGTAGTGTTACAATATAGCCTAGTATCGTATTCTACAGTATACTTCAGTTTCGTCTACTGTAATACACGACAACACAGTACAGTAGCTGTTCGTGCTCCGGGCTGGGGCTGCCACTAGGGTCTGCCGCTGTGGCATGCACCCATGAAACAAAGGTAGGCTGAGCCTTGGCTTCTGGACGTCTCCGGGGCCGCACAGATGCACAGACCGGCTGGGGTCCGTGCGAAGCCAAACTCTTTCGATGGGTTGATCCTCAGAGCTTTCTCATGCTTTTTCTGCAACTGACGAAGATCCACTACAAGGTCTCTTGCAGACGAGATGCTGCTCAGCCACATTCAGGAGCACCGCAGTGGAACTGCAAAACCTGAGCTACATACGCCCACTGGCTGCGGCGTTGGGACACGGGGCCTCCGGAGCTTCGCTGAGGACCATGCTGCCGATTCAGCGACATGGTCAGGTGGATGGACAAAGCTTTGTTCCTGCATTGTGAATCTCATCTCCTCTCGGTGTGTACAAGCCCTCAACCCAGCAAAGCGCCAGACTTCGCAAATCATGTGATAGGTCGTGGTTGGAAGGCTAACTTGATCATAGCCATGCCACAGAGGAAAGCTATCCAAAAGGGTTCAAGGGCTTTGGGCTTCAACACAAAGGTGTGCGGAAGGTATCCATGGTTGTCGTCAGGCTTTTAAGGCTGGAATGTAGCGCAGCCGAAACTCCTATGTCACGGGGCGGCGAGCAATTGCTTCATGCGCTACACCATGCACTCTGATACAAGTGGACGAGCCAGCACTGACGCCTACCCCAGGTATCCCCAGGTCAATATAAAGGTGAGGATAAGACTACAAGGCTACTGTAAGGCTACAATAAGGTCACTAAAGGGATACGTCATGATGCCTCGGCTTTATAAGTGCTATACGCTGCTATACGTGTTTCGAAAATCACTACTGGGCTGGACGCTAAGCCCCTAGGCTGCCCTGTGCATGCACTTCTGAGGTGCCGGCGCTTGAGCGCGGTGGACCTCTTACAGACAAAAGGAGCTCCTAAGGCGGAGAAGATACTAGAGAGCCAGTTCGCCTGCAGTGCTCTTCGGGGTCCGCAATGTCTGCAAAGCTCTCATTAGACGCAGAAAGGCCTGCCCCACAGGCAGGTAGAGAGCATCTCCCTCACGGAGCACCTAAGTGAGGTACGCCGTGGGGCAACCCTTCCTTCCTGGCTTTCCTGCGGCTCTGAAACAATCAGCTAAACTTACACCTCAATCACTCCCTGACAAGTTCTGGAGACTTTTCGATTGGTAGAAGCTGCGACACCGGGGAACTCGCAACTGCTGGGCTTCGTGCGACTTCGCTGCAGTTTGCTACGTCTTCGGCATCGTTGGGGATCTGCACTGCGAGCTCTTTTGCGGAAGAAAAGCACTGCCTTTGAAGGTTCCCCCCCCCCAACTGCAAGACTTGCGAGAGACTTTGGCTCTTGTGTTTTGAATCACAGAGGCAGGTGTCGGCTGTTCACGGACCTATGGCGCACAGATTCATGCACACGGGGCATATGCCAAGCGAGGCCGACCATTGGTGGGGCCTGGTTGTAGGTGAGGTTCGCAAAGCTGAAGGCATTTGGAAATCTGCGGCCACAGATCTCCCAGGTCCTTTTGGGAACAGCTGCAACGATTCTCGCTCACAGTCATAACCAGAGCAAGCAGAAAGAGCTGAACTGAAGCGTTTGGGGGCTCTGCTTGTTGCCCTCGACCTGGAGGATGATTGCGTCACTGGGATCGAAGTGATAGCCGAAGCCTGCTCCCATCCAGGCCATGTTCGACAGGCGATGCTTGGAATGCGCTCGCAAACGTGCTCGCACGACTTTTTGAAGCTTACAATGCAGGTATGGCAGGTTTTCACTTATGTGGATCGTGAACCTTGGACCCTGACCCCCTAGCCACAGCCCCAGACCAGACCTACAGCAAGCGCCGGCGTAGTGTAGGAGTTGAGGCCTCGCAGACTTCGGTAGACTCACAGCACAGTGCCTGCCGCTCCACGCTTCGGTGCCTCCCGGCAGGCCGAAGAGGAGGGCAGCTCGCCGAAGGTAGCGAGACAACCTGGAAGCCCGCCGCTCTCAACTTGGGAGCTAGGATTAGGGGGACCCTTGGGGATATAGACCCTCTCAATAAGGTCCCTTTTAAGAGAGCCAAAATTAGGGTTCAGAAGGGGTACCCTTTAAGGTGTACCCCTAATAATACTACCTACAACTGAAGGCATTCCCGAACATCCCCGAACTCTTCCGACGTCTTCCCATCGTGATGGGGCTCCCGACAGGGCATCCCCACGGTGCACATGGTTCTGCACCAGAGTGAGGTTCCGCCGCAGCCTCGAGGAGAGAATCACGCCGCGAATTTTCAGGGCTGCTCTGAGGTTTCGGCGATTCAGCGTTTGGGGTTTTGGTTGGGGTGGTTTGGGGGTCCCAACCTCAGGGCCTTTGTCCTCGCGTCTCTCAGGTTCGGGCGCACGCTTTGCACGTCGGGCAGCATCATCTGCCGGACCGGCATCCTTCAGAGAGGAAGGTTTGGCATCTATGCTTTAGGGCCAGGGCTTAGTCTGGCGATGCCACAGTGACCATGAGCGCCAGGCGTAAGTTGGGCGTGGGATTCCGAACTCGTAGGCCTTACACACGGAGCACCCAAGGACAGCGGACGAGTGATCAATGTGATCTCCAGGCCTTGAAACCGCCCAGGACTGCATGCTTCAGCACAGACTTGAAGCCCCATATCCTGGCAAAACGAAGCAAGGAAGGGCTTGTCACAGCTTCTTCAAATTTCCTCGGGACATCCAGTCTTCAGCGAGCTTCTTGCCGAACCGTTCAGTGGGTCACTGCAGGGAGTGGCAAAGCTAGGGGTCCCCCTCTAACGCTATGTCAGGCTGCAGCCGTGCTCCTGCGCAAGGAGACATCAACACACCCTTCCCGCCTGCGGAATGTCTCGGCGGCTTTGGTAGAACCCGGCCTCAAACGCACTGCGCTGCACTCCAATCCCGCAGACCCCAAGCCCAGCACGGGAAAAGACCCTGAAACTGAAAGGCCCATCTCGCGCCATGCAAGCCATGCAAGAGTAAAACCCAAACCCGACCAAAGCTCTGCACACCGAGCACAAGCCCTGAAAACAAACCGAAGGAAGAAATCCCAAAATCGAGCGCTGCCGTCTAACTTCCCGCCAATCCCGCAGACAATCGTCTTTTCTGTTAATCGTTTTGTTGCGTTGACCACGAGCATTGAATCGCTCTGTGCAGACCCTGACAATGCTGTACATGTACGTTTCTGTCCATCTCTCTACCTACCTATCAATCTGTCTAGCTGTCTGGTCAGCTAGCTATCTATTTATATGTGATATGTCATTCGACTAACTATCTGTCTATCTATCTATCTATCTATCGATCTAGCTAGCTTTCTGTCATTCTTTCATCTCAATGTATCTGTCGATCCATCTATCTGTCTATCACGCACTCTCTCTAGGAAGCATGTGTGTTCTCGTAGACACTGACTCCCGCTTGTTTGATGGAACTCTGGTTAGAAAGGAAAAATAAGGTTTATAACAAGACAAATTGCGTCTAGAGTTACATCAGATGTTCCCCCACTGTCAAAAGAAGGGAAGGCGGAGTGCATGCATCGCTGAATTTTTCGAGGGGTTGCAGTCCTGACCCGCATTGCACAAACAACAACGATGATTAAGAATGCCAAGATAAGTAGCTGAGTAGTTTTCACAATCAGTGCTGCTGCAAAGCTTCTTACACATCATCTGCCGATTTTACAAGTCGAAGTCTTCAGCAGATCTAAGCTTTGTTCAACGAGGGTTTTCCCCGCGTGTACCCTAGGTGTTGTCAAGAACTTTGGCTCAGCCCGGCACGCAATTGCTCAGCAAAACAAGTGCACAGCTATACATGAAACTCCTAAGGGAGAACCTATGTAGTATCATCTTCTTGGGCGTGTTGACGGGGAGTGCTTGGTTCTTTGGCTGATACATGAGCGTCCAGTCCTATGGGAGCTGTTAAAGCTAGAAGGCAAGGTTCTGTGCTGTAGGAGCTTCCCCCGGTTACGTTGCAAGAGTTCGAAACAACAGTGCAGAGAGCGGTAGTAAGGCACATGAAGTAGTTATGCAAGGTTATAGGTTACGAGTTTTGTTGCGAGGATTCCCCGAGGCTGTTTCTGGCCATGTTGTACGGAAACAGAGGCACAGCGCTCCATACGGCCCCTGAGGGGGCTAACATGTGTAAAACCAATACTAAGGCCAGAAACAGATGTTGAGGTTTTGCCCCCGATGCAGTTATTGGTACAAGAAGTCGTTTGCACCATTCTGTTGGACAACAAAGGAAAGAAACAGCCTGAATAGGGGAAACAGGTAAGGGGCACAATGGTAGGGTATATTCGATCTTTGAGGTGCAAACTGATTGCGAGGTTTTCCCCAAGAGCGGTCCTAAGTTAAGAAGCTTAGGACTACGCGACCTCAAACCTAAGGTGCAAGAAGGGACCTTCGGAAGGGATCCGCGCTCGAGGTGCGTTGAGGGTCCAGATACAGCTCACTCCCCCGCTATGTTGTGTTTTGGCTCTCTTCAACTGCGAAAACAAGAACAGGAAAGTGACTCTTTGGTAAGAGGGCAAGGTTGCTTCAGTTGGAGCCAAAACCTCCTTAGGGGTCATTTCCCCTGCAAGGTGCTGGGGGCATATTCCCCCTAGTGACTACAGGGAAACGGCGCACTCAGTGTATTTCCCCCTGCCGTTGGTTGGCTCAGTCGTCGTGCCTGGCCGCGATCATTCTCCTGCGCCTATGGGAGACCATGCTCTCTTCCTCGTCATTCTCTGCTGCAACAGTATGGCTTCGTTGGTCGGTTCCTGGGGCGTTTCCAAGACCATGGTGACGTTCATGTAGCCACCATTCCCCCTGTTCGACGTTTGCGAGGGTTTGCTGACCATCCCCTGGTAGTCCTGGATCGGCACCTCCAGGTAGAAGAAAAGTGGGTCCACCGTCACCGTCTAGTAGTGCAGAATCGGGTGCTCCAGGTAGAGGTGAGGTGTCCCCCTGTTCCGGGATCGCTTGGTTTGTGACTGGCAACGGATTTCCCCCGGATGGCTGGAGGAGGTTTTCCACTTCCTCCAGGGTCTGTAGCAGTGCTGCATGGAGTGTGTTGAGGTCCAGTGGCTGCCAGCTGTGAAGGTGAGCGGAGGTCCTGGAGCTCCAGGATGATCCCCCATTTGCGTCTTTCTCTGACCAGGTTGGAGGTGAGGATCCCCTTGCTTGTGGCCATGACGTCCGCTGGATGGGCGATGTTTTCGCCTCGGTGCCATGCCTCCAAGAATATCACGACATCGGCGAGGAGAACCCAGTACTCGGGCTTATCATTATCGCCCTGTATTATCTTGTAGGGCACGGCCAAGTTCACGGACGATTCGTCTGGATTCTGGTGCAGCTGCGGCGATGAAGTCGCTGATGTCGACGAGGAGCTTCCCCGGGCGCTAGATATGATGCTATTTAGCCATGCGATGACAATGTCGACGTCATGCTGTATATTTATAGTAGGATATGTAGACGTGTACCCCCTCGGCAGAGGCCAACCTTCGTTGTGCTTTTGTAAGTAGGCGGCGGAGGGCTTGGGCCGCTGGGGCTGCTTGTGTCTGCTCGGTCTTCTGCTTTTTTGGGGGTGCTTGCCCGAGGATTAGTGTAGTGTTGGTGTCTGCTGTAGCTGTATGTTCGATCTCCAAGTCGTGGAGGAGCTGGTGTTCTGTTTGGCTGTCGACCAGAGGTCTGCGAGGGCGCATTGAGCCAGTGTTGCGATGGCAGATCCCCCGGGTAGTCGTGCGGCCAGGTGCTAGATCCGCTAGAGTTGAGTTTCAACTCCGTCTGTGACTGTGTCCGGGTGTGGTGGTGCCGTGATTGCTTCCCCCGAGCTGTCGTGCTGTGTTTGCGACCCCTGGGGCCGTCGGGGGGGGTTGGTGGTTGTGGCCGCTTGCCGTGCTGGGTCGGCCTTGTTGCATCAAGTCGGCGTGGTCGGTGTCAGCTGTGATGGCGTGTCTGTGTCTGGTTGAGATTGTGTGCTCTGGGTAGTCGTCGAAAGGGCTGCTGTGGTTGTTGTCGCGGACGTGTTTGGGGTTGTGTCGGGTGGCGGTGGCTGTCTGTGATTGCCAATGTGTCTGCCGTCCCGAACATATGCAAAGGGGTCCTGCGATGGTGTGGTGGTTTTGTTGTTGGGTGTGGGTTGTGTCGTGTTGTTGGCTCCGCTGTTTTGGCTCGGCCTGCTTTGGTCCCGCTGGCCGCGTCGTAGTTGTCTGCCATCCAGGAGTGGGTGCCTCCTTTGCTGTGGTCGCAGTGGTGGCCGCTTGGGTGTGGCTTTGGGTTTGCTGGGTTGTGGTTTGGGGCTTGTGTCTGCGGTGGTGTCAAACCGGACATGTGTCCGGTTTAGTGTCTGTTGGTGTGTGTGCTGTGGGCTGGAAGTGGTTGACTGCTGGGCTGGTTGCGCTGTCGCTTGGTGACTGCTTCACATGTATCTACATACATGTACACCCCACAATCTCGTGAGCTGTCTGCAGTCGAGCCCCTAGCCGATCTTCGCCTGATGGTACCACTCGGCGATGGCAAAGCAGTTCAAAAACAGCACCTTCTTGGCATCTATTGCTGCCAGTTCATCCGCAGGTTCTTCGCCTGCAGCAGAGTCGGAAACTGCTCCTTCGACAGAAACAGGCCGACTTCATGGGTGCTCTGCTTGTTCTTCTGGGCAATCTTCAAAGCCTCTTGCACAGGCTCCTCGGCCTATCTGTCTGTCTTTTTCTCTCTCTCTCTCTCTCTCTCTCTCTGTGTCCGTCCGTCTGTCTATGTATCACCTATGCATCTCCTATGCATCTATCTGCCTACCTCTCCACCCATCCATCCTTCCTTCCTTCCATCATCTATCCGTCTGTCTCTCTATCCATCTATCCATTTATCCGTCTGTCCATCCATCCATCCATCCATCCATCCATCCATACATCCATCCATCCATTCATCCACCCATCTATTAATCTATGTGTTCATGCACTATAATCGTCGCTGCCGGCCGGAATAGTAGTCGCCGTCGTTGCTGATTTTCATATTGTCGTTGTTGTAGTTACTGTTGTCGTTGTCGTTGCAGTTGTAGTTGTAGTTGTAGTTGTAGTTGCAGTTGTAGTTGTAGTTGTAGTTGTAGTTGTTGTTGCTGTTGCTGTTGCTGTTGTTGTTGTTGTTGTTGCTGTTCTTGCTGTTCTTGCTGTTCTTGTTGTTGCCGTTGTTGTTAATGTCGTCGTCGTCGTCGTGGTGGTGGTGGTGGTGGTTGCGGTGGTGGTGGTGGTGGATCCGAGGCCCCGGCAAGAAACGCCAGTGATCCTCGAAGTCTTGGAAGAAGTTCTGCGGCAACCTGAGTGTACAGGCCTGCGGATTAGCGGGACAAGTTCACATTTGCTGCTTTCTGGAATCTGGGCACCCGCTCGCAAGGCCCAGCTCCTTGAGATGCGAGGCGGTGCGCTTGCCCTCAGGATCCTTTCTCCTCTTCACAGAACCTCAGTGTTCTGTTGGGACTTCGGGTTCAATTTCTTTGGTTCGTAGGGTTGAAGATTGGCACTGCGAGAAATTTCTGGAAAAGGCGTTCACCTGCTGAGGCCTCCGGCCCCCCTGGATTTCTGGCATCTCCCGGCGACATCGGTCAAGGAAACATCTCAAACCGTCAAGAGCTAAGACATCACCTGGTATGTACATGGGCACTGGAAGATGTTGTGAGCCTAGGATGCCTGTTTGTTAGAGAGACTCGAGCCGCCAACGACAGTCCGCGCAATGTACCCCCCTGCATCCCACGGAGCAAAGGAAACCACAAGGCGTCAACAACCGTCAGACTACAGGGAATCATGCATAGAACACGCCTAGCAGGCACGCGAGCGGCCGACAATGAATCCCGCGCGCGCGCGCGCCACCGGACAAAGCAGAACCCCACCACGAATGCTTCAGCAAAATCGTCCTCCGGCGGGTGCAACAACGAAGTTCTCAGCAACTGCTGCCTCTGCCTCCGCTCTCCTGGAAAGGGCCCTTGCGCACGGCGCGGCGGACGACCCATTAGAGGACTCCCTGGGGCTTGGATTGCCAAAAAGGGGTCATGGATCCTCAAATGCAGACGGCCCCTTCATTCCCCATTTGTGCCAACATGTGCAATTTCGATAGGGACTTTTTGCCCAGACTTCAGGCTCACGGCCTGAATTCTTCTTCTTCGGAGGCCAGCCGTGAACGCAGGGTGGGGCACAACTCCGCAAACATGGGGATGGTAAGAACCAACACTGATGGGCCCTTCCGGACTAGCTCCAAGTTCTGTCGAATCTCCTTTCACTTTCGCTCTTTCTGCTCTTTGCGTTTTGCGTGAGCCCCATTGGAGAAGACTCAGTCGCAAAGCTCGAACCGAAAGGACTTGACCAGCGCCAATGTTGCTGTTGCTTTGAACCCCCCCCTCTCGGTCTGTCGTCGTGGAGAGCAACCACCTTCCGGCCTTGGCCCCTAGCGCACCGTGACTTCGGGCCTCACATCCGAGCCATGGGAAGTTTAGGGTTTAGGGTTTAGGGTTTAGGGTTTAGGGTTTAGGGTTTAGGGTTTAGGGTTTAGGGGTTTAGGGTTTAGGGTTTAGGGTTTAGGGGTTTAGGGAAGTTGGTTTTGGTTGAAGGGCCTAGGGCTTCGCGGTGCGGAAGTCTTCAGGACCATAGGAGTTTAGACCTCGGGTTGTGAAGGACAAGGTTCCCAAGGCCTTACTCTTCGCCTGCGGACCGGAACAACCCCCCGAGATCTGACGGCGCAAGGTGCAACTCATCAGCACGTTGAGGTGCCACACAAGGTCCCTTGCGGGTGATTGCAGGTGCCTGTTGAATGGGTGCCAAGAACTTCCAGAGGCCCCCACAGAACTGGATGGTTCTTAGGTTTGTAGTTCAGGGTTGCCAATTAGCCGGCAGCCGCACTGCAGTGCCTGAAGGGCAGAAGTAAGCGGGGCTTGGCCACCATTGGGACCGTCTTCAAACAACATGCAGCAGCACAAGTCCCATATAGTCCCATGTGACACATGTCAGCCAGCAGTGGCTTCGCACAGAAGGCCCTCTTCGAAAGTATCCACCTTTTTCTTTCGTCGACAGGTGTTGGCCCGTGTTCGGCTCACACGCTTGCCGTCCTCAGCGTGGTGCATGTGCCGCAGACGTTGGACATGCTGAGAAGCCGACCAGAAGGCCGCAAATACTGTGGCCCGGACTCTAATCCAAGTCATTGCTCGATGACCTGGGGCGATGTGGTGCTGCAGCGCATCAGGCTGGAGGTCGGTGTGTCTAAGGATCGGAAAAAATCACCAGGGAAGATCAACTCCGAATATCACGGCACTGTCTCACGGAGGCGGTTCCTGACCCGAAAGCGCGTCTTCTTTCCAGCGTTACAATCCCTCAAGGCTCTAGAACAAACTCTTCGAAGTTCGAACGAAGCCGCGGAAGAGCGGTCTGCAGTGTAGAGTCTTTCAGCAGGGTTCAGCAGCATGTGCGATGTCACTATTATATACCTTCGTTATATCAGCAAGGCTGGTGCCCATAAACCCCAGGCCCTATATGCAGATCAAATGAGAGCTTATGGGTTTCCAGGTTCTGGACGCTTCTAAGAGCCTCGGAGCACAAGAGAATTTGCAGGACATGGGTACCACAAGTGAACTATTCACGAAGCCCTCTCTAAACAAGAAACGATCTCGTCCTCTCCCTAGTTTAGCTATGAAAAATCAAGCTTGGCACACAAGTCAGCGACTTGAAAGACTGGGAAGTAAATACCGAAACTATTCGGGAGGATCAATGTGAAGCACTTACTTACATGCCTAGCACTGCTACCCCGACAATGCAAACACATGCCTCTTAAAGAGACACGAGCCTTCTGTCTCCCTGAGCAACGGTTGGCGACTTCGCCCAGCACATTCACAACGGAGGAGTTGGCGACTGTACGTTCCTAGGACCTCAAACAGCGTGTACGCCCATCACTCTATAGGCTCTACTTGGAGCCAACTGGCCTTTCCATGCCGGAGCAAACAGCTCGCTAGAGGATTTTGCATTTGTCGATGGCGTCACCTTACTTCCGCCGTTGACAAAGTGGTGGGCTGTGTTGGACCGGAGTTCTTCCATGTCGCAAGAGACCGGAGTGCAACGGAGAAGACTCGCAACTGCGGCCGGACAACACTCACTTGGGTTTTCGCTGGTCTCATGTACCCGGGCGCTGACAAACGCTGGTTAAGCGCATAGTTGGCTGAACGCCGTATCCGAACCAGCACCGGTGCGGGATGGTTGGAGGCAGGGTGTAAGCAAGTCCGCCTGTCGCTCTGGTCTCTTTGCCTGTCCTCCCCTCTTATTGCCCTCCCGTAAACTCGGCAAGCACCTCCCTCAATGCACGCTCTGCCACAGCCGCAAAGCGTGGATTTTTCTCCATGTAATAGGGCAGAGCCATCACCGCCATCGAAAGAGCCCACCCCCGGCCGCGTCGCCAACAGGCATCGTCTACGTTCAACTCCCGTCGGAAGCTTTTCCGCCCTGCCTTTGAGAACAGCCACCAGGCAACCAGCAGATCACAAGCTGGATCCCCGACTCCCAAGCCGCCAAAGTCAATGACCGCCCTTAGCTGGCCATCTACAGCCAAGAGGTTCCCTGAGTGCAGGTCTCCGTGAATCCAGCATGGAGTGAAGGCGGCGTCAGCGGCCAAAGACTCTTCCCAGATCTGGGCAACGAGGGCCGTCTCCAGCTGTGACGTCTCCAGCTGCTCCAGCTGCACAAGTGCCTGGCGCACCTCTTTGTCCCTGTCTCGGAGGGGAACACCCCGATAAAAGTTGTGAGCGCCCGGCTCCGGCCCCCCTTCCGGATCGATACTCTGTAGCGCAGCCACAAAGCGGGCGAGCTCAGCTGCCCCTGTCTTTTCATCGGCTAGAGACTCCAGTGTTGCCTCCTCCCCAACCAACCACGGGTACACCGCCCATTGATAGGGATAGCTCTCAGTGGCGTGGCCGGCAGCGATCGGGACGGGTATGCTAAGCGGCAAGTCGGGTGCAAGCATCGCCAGCCACTGGGCCTCCTTCTCCATCTGGAGCTGCGTGGACTCGGCCAAAGGCAGGCGTAAGCAGCGCTCATCGCCGAGACGATAGATCGCATGACTCGTCCCGGAGGAATCAAAAAATCGGATGGGCAAATGGCTCCACTCAGGGAACTGGGTGGCGACGAGCCGACGCACAAGCTTCGTATCAATCCGAGCTTGGTCAGTACGTAGAGGCCTCGCCTCTGATTCGAAGAAGCTCAAGGTCGACCATGTTGCTAGGCTTGCGCAGCAGGGACCCAGCATCATGGGCCCCATGTTTCGGCGCTTCATCTGATTCCATGGGGTTTTCCTGGCGGCCATGATAGAATCGATGCAGCCAATTGAGCCTCATTTGATTCCACGATGGGTTTTCTGGTGCCCACCGACGCAAGCAGTTGAGCACAAGGCGGGGCCAAACCCCGGATGCATATCGAAAGGGGTGCTACGAGTCTACTTGCTATTATTGCTATTGTCATTCAGGTTTACCATCAGGTCTTGTAATTCTTATGCCAGTAGCTATTGCAATCGTTATTCTGGTTTCAGCTTGCAAGCGGCCTCCAATCGCTCCGGCAACTGATGGGCCGCCTCGCTGGCAACCTCCTGAGACGCCGAGCTGAGATCCCAAGTCGCTGCACGTCAAAAGAACTCTGCAAGGGCTACAGAGTGTAGGGTTCAGGGCGGTTTAGGGTTTAGGAGATACTGTACACATGATTACAAAAGTTGGTTGATTGACTGCCTCTACTTCACATGGCGCATACGAAGATTAGGGCAAGAGATCTCGGGACCTGGAACCAGCGCAGCAAAGCCGCATTGTGGCCCTGCCTGCAGCTGCCGCTTTTCTCTGGCTGCAGTGTTCTTCTCCAAGCCTTGGATTCGAGGGCGAGCTGACGGCAGAAAAGCAGCGAGACTCTGGGCTCCGACTTCGGAGTGCCATGGACAACTTCGCCAGGCTCTCGTCATCGGAGTCAAAGCTCGAAGAACGCCTTCCGAAGCCAGAGTGCAGCAGGGCGCAGCACTCTCGTGGGATCTGCGCTCCACAGGAACCCGTATACACCAAGGTCCAGGCGGATGCATCTCATGAGCGCTGGAGGTCTCCCCGGTCCTTCTGTCATGCAGCAGCCCCTTTGAACGGCCCCTTCCTCGCGCCAGGGCCCCGGCCCACTCTGCCCGCGCTTGCGCAGTCTGTGCAGGGCATCAGCACTGCGCACTTCGCACTTCGGCTGCTTTTTAAGAGCTTCTTCCGGAGCTTCTCATGCAGCTCAGGAGGCCTCTCTGCCATCTCTGCCTTCTCGCTGGCTGCATCTGCCGGCCCAGCCTGAGGGGCCGCTTTCCAACCCGTCCCGGCCACACGTGGACAACGGAGGGCGCCCTCAGCTCAGGGCAGCAACGACCCGCGGGTTGTTCGCAACCAACGGATCAGGGCGTGCCTTCAGAACAAGAGGGCTCTTGGGGCGGGCCTACACACCAGAGACGACACGACAACCCTGACCCCACTATATCCACTCGAAGACACAATACCAACACTACGGCTTGAACGGCCATTCATTTACCCAAAGCCTACGTACTACGGAGATGAATCGTTGCATACCATGGAAGTTCCATCACTCCCGCAGCAGACGGAACAAGCAGGCTCAAACCTCCCTTCCACCGAAACAGGATGCGTTGCAGACGTGCCTGTTGCCGAACTGAACCGCCCATCACGACCTGGCCCCATCAGACAACAACTGTGAAGCAGACAAGGAGTCTGTGAGTTGGTCCAATTCCAACCAACAGCACCAGAGCAACTGCTGAATCGTTCAATTCAGCACTTCTAACCCTAAACCCTAAACCCTACTGAATCCTTCAATTCAGCACTTCTGGCCCGCCACCTTCGCCGCAGCGGCGTTCGGGGCGGAGGTGCCAGGAGTAGCCGCTGCCATGAAAGCCTCGTTTACAAAGAATGCCTATTTAGGGTTTTGAAAAGCGGTGCGGCCAGGGGGTTTAGGTGCTGCTTTGGTCTCAAGACGTCTGC